>BMAO01004385.1:0-71106 GCA_019973975.1 Trichonephila clavata
ACTTTAACAGAAATAAAATATGAGAAAGTATAAATTTTTTAAATTATTTTTTTCTCTTTGAACCAATCAGACGTTCTGAAAGCAAGAAAAGTTACTCAATAAGTAAAAACGTGAGATTTAATTTTTAAATGTAATGCAAAACTTGTGAAACACTAATTGTGATATTTAATACAAATTAAGCAAGATATGCTATGTTATACAAAAAAAATTTTTAATCTATACAAATAAATAAAATTGAAGTGTCTGTTTGTAATTTCAAATTAGCAGCTTTTTACTTAATGCACTAAAAGTATATACAGTACTCATAACAAAAAACCAATTTTTTAAAATTTTTGTCTGTCTGTCTGTCTATCTATCTGTCTGTCTGTCTGTCTGTCTGTCTGTCTGTCTGTCTGTTCCGGCTAATCTCGGAAACGGCTGGTGCGATTTTAAAAATTCTTTCGCTAATCGAAAGTTACATTAACGGGGAGTAACATAGGCTATATTTTATTCCAGTATTCTTACGGGAACTGAAACTATACGGGTGAAACGTGAAACTGAATGCCAAGATGAACGCCAAGCTGAGCCAATGAAGTCGTTGTTTTGGTTACTGGCGACCGATGCTCTTCATGAGACATAAACAGTGTTATACGCGCCATATTTTTTTTTATGATAGTTATCGCACTGTTCAGTTAAATAGAGCATCGGCTGTTTCGGATGCACTTTTAAAAATAATAAATCAAGGCTTCATAAGCAAAAAAGCAATGCGAGAAATAAAAAATTGATAAGTTTTACGGTTAGTTTTAATCCTTTCTTTTTTTTTATTTACATTTTTTAGTCACATTTAAACAATAGTTATTATTTGCGTAATATTTATATTGTAATCGAAGAATAATATTTTTCAAGGTATCTTTCATTTTTCTACCTCTCTGTTTTTCTTAATTCAAATTGTTCTTAATTTCTTAATTGTGTGAGTTTCTTTAATGTGGCGTTGCGGGGGCTCAAGTGGCGTTATAGATAATTATCCCCATTTTTAAACTATTAGACGTACAGTCTTGAAATTTGATAAGCAGATTCCTTTCGTAAAGTAGAGAACCGCTACAAAATGGGTTTCGCGAATATGAACTACCAAGTTTAATTTCGGGAGATTAAGAGGCGTAATTGATAAATATTTCCATTTTAAACTATTTGATCATCCTGCTTGAAAATTGGTAGGCATGTTCCTTTCATGGAATAGAGTTCCTCTAACAAAGAGTAAAACGAAAATTGACCCCCAAAGGGGGTTGCGAGGGTCAAGAGGAGTTACAGAAAAAAATTCCTGTTTTTAATTGTTAGACCCATATACTTCCAATTTTCTAAGCATGTTTCTTTTGTTGAATAGGGATCCACTAAGAATGTATTTTAAGCAAATCAAGTTCTGGGGGGGGGTGCAGGGGATTACTGGGACGTATAGACAAAAAAAATTACTTTTTTCGAGCTACAAGGATTATAATAATGAAATTTGGTTT
Organism: Trichonephila clavata; assembly: GCA_019973975.1. Classification (NCBI taxonomy): domain Eukaryota; kingdom Metazoa; phylum Arthropoda; class Arachnida; order Araneae; family Nephilidae; genus Trichonephila; species Trichonephila clavata. Next base: position 1,488 of record BMAO01004385.1, read on the forward strand.
GCATTTTTCTTTTGTTGAGTTGAAATCCACTAAGAGCGGTTATTTTGGAAAACGGCTCTCAACGGGATTACGGGGATATTGATAGTAAAACTTTTGTTTTTTTTCTCTGTTAGATTTAGACTTGAAATTTGGCTTGCATGTTCAATTTACGGAGTAGAGATCCACCAAAATTTGGTTTTGCGGGAATCCACTTGGTTTTTGGGTTACGAAAGAGCAAACATCATTCTATAATTCAATTTTAGAGATTTTTAGAAAATACAAATTAGATGAGTTCTGCCCTTTTTTTTTTTATCAACAAGCGACAGTTACAGGTATAAGTATATTTTTCAATACAATGGAATTCTTAATGCAGGACTTAGATATCAATAATTTATACATATATATAAGCAGTAAAAATTTATAAAACATCATGAAATTCCCAGCGAAGCGGGTGGGTAACAGCTAGTATATATATATATATATACTTTTCATTCACCTTTAAAGTACTTTGAGAAACTAAAATTCAGATGTTTTTAAAAAGAATTAAACAATAAAAATGGGTCAACAGTCTCTGAAATTATTTAGATTTATTATAATTGCTCTCTCTACACATAACTTCCATTTATAAGAATCTGAAATATTGAATTTAAGGAAAGCATTTAGTTTCTTTCTTAAAGTTCTACATAATTTTTAAAAAATGGATGCATTTGTAATGGCATTAAATACATCAAGAATACATTCACAACTTAACAAACGAATTATATTGCTCTCCATTGCTTATAAATATTTTTTAATAGCAAATTCGATTGAAAGGCATGAATTTGGGATAAATTTGAATTGTTTTCATGACGTTACATTTAACAGTTCCATTCAAAATGGAGAAATGTATGTGCCAAATGGAGGAATGATAGAGTAACATTAAGAAGAATGGAAAAATATTTTGTTTCCAAAATTTCTGAATGACTAGTTTTGATTTAAATTCAATAACACAGAACCAGTTTTTTTTTATAATGTGATTTTAATGGCATTCTTAAATCCTAAATCATTCAAAATGAGATTAAATATTTTCGTCGAATATAATAAAATAATTCACAATGGAATTCTATGCCCCCAAACACAAAAAACTTCCTTTGAGATTTCCTAGATGGTGCCACCATGAAATGGCTCTCTTATTTGGGGAATTGCCGTGTCTGCAAATACTTAGATGCAATATGCAGCCCAAAACGAAAAAAAGAGACATGTTCCTTAATCCTATTTAAGGCCACCAAGACGTTTTTCGCCAACAGAAAATCGATTTTTTTATTTCTATCTTTAACAAAAAGTAAATCTAATGCTGATTCAAAAAATATACAACATGTATAGGTTTAAAGATTAATACCCGAGTAATTGTAGTTTTAAAACGTTAGCAACAGCTATGGCAGTTAACACAAATGGCTTTGTATCTGGAGATAAGTTTATCTGCAAACATTCCCTTACAGAACCAGTTCTTGACAAGATTAAAAGCATATTAAAAAACATATAGGGGAGACCGGGGCAAAATGACGACGTTAACAGTTTTTTGTTAGTTATTAATTTATTTTTAAGGGTAGTAAAATCAGTTTTACATGAACAGTTAGAGTAGTCCTTTGTAGTATTAAAATAAGTTGCCATTTAATTTTTCCAAGAAAAAAAATTTAAGGATTATTTTATTTTTTCATAACCTTAACAAATCGTCATCTTGCCCCTATACTGGGGAAGATCACTTTTGCCTTGGGGCAAGATGGCGCCACTGAAAAAGGTTGAGCATATTTTATCTTTTGAATGTGTTACATGGTTTAACAAATGATAACTGTGTTTTTACATCTTACAAAGTATCAAACTAAGCGTAATGCATTGTAACGTAATGTTGAAGTGTTGAGTTGTGTACCTAACAATAGTCACAAATAAAAATGACATTTTTGTAATTCGAACATTCCTCATGCCAATACTCTTGGCATTTACAGCACTGGATCCATTTTTCTGTTGGAGCGTACCTCTTCACAAGCAGAACATCTTATAACACCGTCCTTTGAAGTTGATACAACTGGAATGTTTGGCCTGGATTTTATAGATTTAGATCTACAGGAACAGTTTGAGTTTTTGTACTCCCTTTTTAGCTTCACGAGCTTTTTTTCTGTTTTTTTTTTAAAAAAACTTCCTGTTTTTCTTTTTGCTTTTCCCTTTGTTCTAATATTTCTTTGGTGGGTGTGTTTCTAAGAATACTAGAGCTCAGTTTTTTGCTTTTTCTTTTTTTCTCACATTATGTTGTTTTAGGCAATGGTTTGAAATAAAAAAAAACACTAACAGTATTCTTTGATGCATTGGAACCAGCATTTGCCATAAGTTCTGGTTTTTCTGGAGGATTTATATGTTGGTTTTCTATTACCGGGGTCTGAGGATCAGCACTATTATTCTCAGTTTCATCGCCAACAGCAGCATGGGTAGTAGTTTTTAACGCAGCATAGTCATCTTAGCTAAACACAAGAGGATTATGAGGCTCGATCCCATATTCTTTAAACCATTTCAATGGCCTTTCCAATTGTAGCTCATTTGAAGTAAGTGATGCTCAAAACCTCACCAATATCTTTGTCTGTGATAGTTTGTTCTGGACGAGTGACCATAAAGTTGTCACAGGCTTGGCTATAGTGCGTTTTTAACTGGTCAAAAAATGACACAACAAGGGGCTGGAGATGATGGGATGTGTTCGACGGCAACCCAACCATGATGATGCTTTTTGCTCAGCAATATAAGATATCCTGCAAAGTTATATGAGTTTTGTGATTGTCTAAAATCAACAAATTAGGAGATTCTTTGCTTGGTTTCACATGAAGATAAAAGTGCTTAAAAAAAGAGAAAAAGGTGCCCTCATTGTTCCAGCCCTTATCACTACAGATGCCTACAGTTCCTAGAGGGGCTCATTCTACAAGTTCAGGAAGCATTCGTTTTCTCACAAAAAATCTGAAAAGGTGGCAGATAAAAACCAGTAGTTCTAAAGCAACAAATTATTATTACATTCCTTCCTCTTTAGGGGGGGGGGACTTAGCGGATGGCAAAAATGTCTTCCTCTGGTCACCCCTTTCGAATGAAACCTTTCCCGATCCGATGCACCTCTTAGCCCCAAAAGAGATGGTCCCTTGGACATACACACAGACAAACAAGTGTTCACAGGATTTAATAGGATGGACAACAATAGTAAGTTTAATAAATTCCGAAACACACGGGGCAAGATGACGAGCTCGTCATCTTGCCCCAGACTTTCTGTTTAAAAATATTCGCTCTCATTACCATGAAGGAAGGCAATTAATTTACATTTATTCATGGTAATAGGTAGTATTTAAATGAAGTTACTCATTAATTTTAAAGAGAAACGTTATATCTTACCTGTATCTGTAGCAGAGCTTATTTACACATGCATAAAAGTTATATCGTGGCATCAAAAAGCAATTAAATCTTCACAACTAACTCAAAAAGGGCGATTTCAGTGTGTCTATACTATAGTTTAACAAATGCCCAAAAGGAGAGCCCGTAGTGATCATTTGATGCTGCTACCTAGTGAAATACGGAAAAATTAAGACATTAGTCATCTTGCCCCGGTCTCCCCTACATGATTTTCTAAACATGTATTTAGAGACTTAATTGCAAAACAACTTTTGCTAAAAAATTTGCGTGATCGTACCCAGAACACAAATGAAAGCTTGAATAACTGTGTATGGAATCAAGTTCCAAAAAACACAATTGTGAGCACAAAAAAAATTTTCAAATTGGTGTATTGGACTGCAGTGATATGCTTTAATGAAGATGCACATGCAGGAACAAAATTATTAAGACCACTAAAAATAAATCTTGGGATAAACACTTGTGAAGGTCTTCGAAAAATTGACAGTTAGAATTTGTGAAGCCGAGATGACAGTTTAAAAAGGCTGCAAAGAGGCCAAGACTATTAAAAGACAAAATAAAAGGAAAAAGGATGCTTTAGAAGTGTCCATGCAAGATGAATACAAATCTGGAATACTTTAAATATCAAATTTTAGTAAGCTGTAGCATTTTTTTTTTTCTTATTACATAAATATTTTTTTCTAGTTATTAGGTGCATCCGTAGAAAAATCTTCTTTTATATTTTAATGAAATTTGGTAAGAGCTTTTGTATAGTAATAGTGTATTTAATGCTACTAATTTAATTCCTGAAATGTTAGTATTTTTATTTTTACTGCCAATTTTCTAAAAAAAAAATTACCAATTTTACTAAAATATTAAAAAATCGAAATTCAATTTTTTTAAAAAAACATTTCTAAGCAATGAAATATAAAAAAAACTAGAGCATTTAAATAAAGGTACAATTTTGTAACTAAAACAGCATAATTTGGTGTTTTGTATGTTATAAAAGGAAAACTACGCCACGTATACGAAAGCACCTTTTGAAGTGTACTTTTTCAAATCCTTATATTTCTAAAAATATTTTACACATTTAAAAAAGTTATGTTATAGTATATAAAGAAGAGTATGTAGATTGTGTGACACATTTTTTGTTTTGTTTATGGAGTCTTTTTGTTTTTGAAAATAATGTTCCTTCGAAAATCGAGATTTTGCTTGTTTTGCGACATCGAGAACGTCCCAATTCCCTTAAAAAATAAAGCATTTTTTTAAATATTTTATGCAGTAAATAGTTTAAATGTATTTAAATATTTGAGAAATGGGAATTTTAAATATTTGGAAAAATACATAATTTATTATTTGAAAACATATTAATCGCATTAAATATTAGAAAAAAATTAATGTTAATATAAATATTATTGAAAATGCAAATTATTTTATGTATTTTTATTGTCTATTATAAAACTTTATGTATAATAAATATTTTATCAAATAACGCTTTTCAATTTGCAATCAAAGAATATTTAAATATTTTCTGACTCAAAGCTTCATAATTAAAGGGTTGCATCTAGGAGGATCTGACAGGTCTGATTGAAATTTAAGGGAAAGGTACATCTACCTCAGAGATGCAAATGATCAAATTTTCAGATTTGTTTAATTGTGCGTTAAACATAGAGAATCTTCGAATGCAATGCAATGCATGTTGGGTCGTGAAATGCGCAACAAGTTTCTTTTCCCAACTCTATTATTGTTTTAACTAAATCGTTTTTCATCGAATATCCATTGAAAAAAATTTACAAATATGTTTAACTCATTGACTGCGAATTAAGGGATATCTCGTAGTAAGCGTGTGTACTAAAACTGTCGGCTGCGAGATATCTCGTAGTTTAGGCTGAAATTTTAGATTGATTACATATCTACGTTTGAATTAGGAATTATTCGAAAGGATTCATACAAAATTATATAGTGCAAAGAAAATATTAATTATCAATTTTTATTATTAAAATTATAACTTAGACGCTTAGATTATAATATAATAATTATATACATATGAATATATTCCAAAAATGTAAAAAATATTGTTACTGTTTTAGTGAGCTTTAAAGCATGGATCAACGCAAAGTGTTGGGTTGTTGGAAGATACGGGACAAAAAAAAAATACTTTGTCTCCTTAGGTTTTTTTTTTTTTTTTTTGCTTTATACACATTTAACGTGACTTTGTAGGCATCATTTTCTTTTTTGTGGAAAGAAAATGTTCTAAGTAATGAAAGACAGTTGTATTTGTATTATAGTTGCTGCTTTTTTCGTGCATTGCTGCTTTGCCATCAAATAAATGCGTAATAACTGATTCCCTAAATTTTCTCTCTTTTTATTCCCTCGAATTTCTGGAAATAGAATATGTGTGCATTTTGCAAGGAAGATTTCAAAGTAAGAGTGATTTTCTTGCATTTTTTGGTTTCTTTTATTTTTATTTTATTGATGGTTTTCTTGTGGTCAACTATTTATTACTTATCAGCTCATTTTTATTAATTTACAATTCTTTATCACTATTATTGCCTTATAAATTTTCCCAGCGGAAATCATTACATGTATGTATGAAAATCTGACACATATGTGACTGTCGCCAGATGAAATAAATGACGAGTTTGTAAAATAAAGAATATCTTTGTTTATGAAGATTGCTAATGAAAACAAGTGGTACTCTGCACAATAATTTTAATTAGCAACACCAGGCTACAAGTTATCTCGTGGTGCATTTTTTAAATAAAAATTACTGTAAATTCTATTACAATATTATATCAATAACTTAATTTTTCCTATATTTTGCATAACTTCATGTTTTCTCTAAAATAAAACCTTGGCAACCAGAGCAAGACGCTATAAATTTACCTAACAGTCAATGGATTAAGCAACTAAGGAAGCGTCAGTAACAACAAAAATCTTCAACCACTTGGAGAAGTGTAGCGTGTTCAAAAATAGAGAGTTCTTTCAATTGTAAATAATCATAGCAGTTATAATTAACCAAGCAGAATATAGATTAATTCCGAATAATATTTCATCTATAATTAATGTCTCTGAAGAAGTAAAAGATGGATCCTAATTAAACTGTTTCAATGTTTTGAAGCTTTAATTAGCGGAATAATCTGTACTGACTAGGGAGCGTTTTCATTCATTTATGAAAGAACAATGCTTACAATCTTCTTCGAAAACAAGATGGGATTTCATATAAACAACTTATTACTTCCATTGCTGTTTGAAGTTAAAAAATAGCTAAAACTCAGAATGTTCGTGGATATGTAATTTATGGGGATGTTGATTCCAAAAAATTCTTGGCGAAATAAGTCTCTATCAGTTAAAGATTATCATACAAATTTTAAATTTTTTCTAATAAGTTGTTTAGTCATACTTAACATTCAAAAACGATGTTGGTACCTTAACGCTAACCCTAAAAAGCATTTAGAAAGTGCAGAAGGTAAAGGGGAGTAAGGTATTGTGGAATACCATTTATATTTCTGATAATAACTTTACTGGTTTTGATAAAAAATCTCCAAAATCATCATGGATATGTACTACAAACGATTGTTAGGAATTATCATTTGTCAAAAAATAACATTTATTTTGTTGTTATAAAAAAAAATTATTTTTTTCAAAAAAAAGTTATACATGGAGGGTATTATAGAATAGGTGGCTTAAACGATTGAAAACTGATTAAGGCTAAATAAAATGTAGTTATTTTTCATTATAAAAATTATATTTTTAAGAATACGTGAAAGATATTTCTGTTTTGATTCTATTTACAAAAGTCGCAACGATAACCTTTTTCTGCTACAGTACAATCGAGGTGACACCACAGAAAACAGTTGAAGTATTTAATCCCAATAACCACCTGTTGACCTTCGGAGAAATTTTTGTTACAGAAAGTACATTCATTCTCTTTGTTTTCTGGTTCTTTAGTTGATGACATGCAGTCTATTGAAAATTATAAATCAGAGAGAGAGAGAATAGAACGATATGAATACCTAGTGTTCCATAACTCCGCAGGTGTCGTCCGCGTAACTTGACCAAGGTTCAAAATTACGCGAACCGTCGCCAAAAGCCCTCGTGTTGCTAAGACAGTGCGACGTTAATATTCATTCACTCATTCACTCCAAAACACCCGGCGCGCCATCTTAGAAAATGAAAATGAGCCTTTAAGGTATCCCCTACTTAAAATTGCAAATTTTGCCAAAAATTGACATTTTTATGATATTATTGTATAGGCCATCGTATTAGCTTTATACAAATACCACGTTTATTATTTTTCGTTCATTAAAACAAAAACTACATGTGTTTTAGTAAATGCAGATGTCATTATTTAAGCATGACGCTTTAAAATGCGTTTTACTCGAAAGGTGTTTTTTTAATGCTCAAACAGAGCCAGCGATTGCTCAAAATATTTTGAAAATAATTAACTCAAATTTTTTCGGTATGTTCTGTATAATAGTAGAAGTGTTTTAACAATCAGATTTATCAATGCCTTTTATATTACAAAATTTACATTCCATTATGTTAATATGATTACTGTTTTTTAAGCAATTTCATATAATAACTTAGATAGAGTGCTCTAGATTTTGTAAAAATTAAAATATCTCTTATCCTGAAGGTCATTTCAAAAATGAGTAACATAGCAACACATCAGAATTGAAAAATTGAGAATTTGTTTATAAACTCTTGTCATAGAATTGGCCGCGTTTAGTTATTTTTTGTAAATTTTTACCAATTTTTTCCCATTTTAGTAATAAAAATTTCTTTTTCTCTTCTGAATTTTAACATATTTTTTCTTAAAAATGTCTAAACAAATCTAAATCAACAAAAAAATCCTCATACCTCTATTTTTTTAAGAAAAAGTTGTGGAGTGCAGTCGTATATCTTAAAAGGAAGGACAAAATAATGTGAGTTAAAAACGACCACAGTATTACTAACTATAACTATTTTAGTGTGCATTCTGCTTAACTTCAATGTTCAAATCATATTTATACCAGTGAGTAAATGTGTTTGAAAATGTACCTGTAAAATAAACTTTTTTCAGTAGCGAGTCGTATACCAACAACATGTGGTCAATTCTTACTGCAATGCATTATGGGAGTCTTTCTTCAACAAATAAAGGTTTTCTCTCGCATTAGAAGTTACAAAAAGATTAAAAATCTCAGTATTGCATATTACTCGTTTATTACGTAATATCCGATTCTCCTTTTCTTTTTTTCCTGCCTCAGAGTCCGAAGTGCAGACGGGGAGGCGGAGTATTTTAAATTGTGCGATGTTTATGAGAGTAAATTGAGAAAAAAAGGAAAAAATACTCAATGTAATATTAAAAACTCAAGAACATATATTTCGCTTAGGTGAAGATACCATTTACGTGATAAGTCAGCGTAATAATATTGACAATGGCTTTCCTAAACTAATGACATCTAACATTTATCACGTAAATAAGGAATAACTTCTAAGCAAAGTAATAGATTATGTTGCTCAGTTCCCGTAGTAATGCAAACAAAGTTAATTTAGTACCTAAACAACAACCATTTAATTCAGTTTCCAAATTTATAGTTGAGAAACATCAAAATAAATCCAAAAAATCTGTTGATAGAAATTCATAATGGGATCAAATTTTATCCTGGTGATTGTGTGCTTGGGTAGTGTTACATCCAGTTAGTAATACTGAACAGAAGTAAACAGCAAAATCACTGCCCCGTCCAAGAATGGATTGCATATAAAATTAAAGGACTTATATTTAACTTCTTATGTTATTTCTATACTAAAAACCTCTCTGTTCCTTTAGGTTCTTAAAAATGTCTGCGTCAGCTGCCTTAAAAGACCTGCTTAAAACTATTGTTCCTCCTACATCGACGAGAACGATGAAGGAAAGACAATGCTACACATTAGGGCTCCATTTCTATTCTGGTCATGAAGGAAAGGTTCCTGTTCTTAGCAGGAGGTAGCTATTTTCTGGGAAACCCACTCTCAAAAAGAGTATTCCAGCAGTTTGAGAAAAGGGATAAAACGAGCATTTGTTTATTACATTTGGTTGATAATAGATCGTTAGTTGTGGAAATTGTGGCAGAATCTATCAATAATTTGCTTGTGCAATGAAAACGCCAACATGCAGTTATTGGTGAACGTGAGTATTGTGCGTGAAAACACTGGATGTATTTATCATTCTAGAGCAGGGTTCGACACCCTTTCAGCTGCTGTGTGCCAAACCAATGAAATCCCTGGATGTATTTATTATCCACCAATAGGATTCAGCGTGCCACACAGTAGGACTTATCTGAAATAATTTGATTCCCGTGATAAGGCATGCGCAGTCAGACAATAGAGATCAATAATATAGATTTACAGTTTTATTTTATATTAATTTTGCATCATTTAAAGTTCCTTAATAAGAAAAATAAACATAAAATACTTTTTCTTCAACATAAATAAAAAAATTAAAATTGAACGTATGAGTTTCATAAACATATTTCTTGAAATAAGCATTAAACAGCATTAAATATAAATATTCTCCCTCGATATTGTTAAGTAAAGAAATAAGTGTTTTAATGTGAAGCTTGTATCTGCAGCGCTCTACTTTATATCGCAATGTTGAGTATATAATAAGTGACTTTCTTCACATGATTCTGAACATTCAGTTGATGAATATCTTCTTTGTGGACTCAATATATGAAAATGATTTGTTAACATATATATGTAAAACAGAAAGGTGAAAGCAGAGTACATGCCATTTTCTCTCTTCAAACAATTGAATTACTCTAGAAATACCATTCATAAATTTACACAAAACAGCTTTAGATTTATCTTTAGAGTTATTTTGAAGATCTTTTCGTGATTCCGTAAATGTTCATAATTCGGCAGATCTTTGTCAAATATCAACTTCCATCCACTCAAAACTTGACAAAATTTTAGAGTATTGCAGAGTGCCACTGAAAATTGTGCCACTTGCCGAATATGGCACTCATGCCATTGGTTGATGATCCTTCTTCTAGAGGTTTTGACGAAACTGAAGTGGTGGCATAAAATAAAAAACGCATATACCAACTATGCTAATTGTAATTCTTTAAAAAATACACCCTTGTACTTCTTGTAAGCAATAAAATATTAATACAAATATAAAACTCCCCCCCCCCAAATAGAGTTTAATTATGTATAAATATTTAATAAAGTTATCTTCTTTTATAGATATATGATTACAATTTAAAGGAAATAATTTTGTCTTCAATCTAATATGTTTTCACATACTTCTCTGTATTATCTGACATTTATCTAACAAATTATGTTTTGATGTTGTTTCATTAAAAAAATTGCAATGTTTTCAACAATATATTTATATGATTATCGGAAAAACGTATTGTGTTTTATTTCATCATGGACTAACTCACTGATCCATTGAGCATGAAGCCATTTATACATATTTTCATAAATAGTATTTTAAATTTTTAGACTCAAAAACTGAGAAGAATGATGTTTTTCTCCACGTATTTTCATCAATTCCTTCAATTCTCTTCTAAAGATGTAAAAATAAATCTCTCTTCAATCTTCAGGTGCCATAAAATTTGATATATCTCTTTTCCCCTCTATTGAATAGTTTGTGGGAAAGCAAGAGTGACGGACAGATGTGTCTCTCAAATCTCGAAGAACACTTTAAACCGTTTATTTACAAAGAAAAAATTATGTTGTTTCCGAATTGAGCAGAAATTTCTCTCTCTTCCATCGCAAGAACTTTATCATCATCTCATGTATAAAATAACTTTTTTTAGAAACTATATCTCAATTTTTAATAGTTAAGATTTGGTTACCTGTATTTTTACAACCAGAAGAATTAAAATATTCATCCTGTGAATTCGATATATTAGTTTTAAGAGAGGAAATACTTACATTCTGTAAAATAATACGGAAAACATGTCACTCCGGTAAATATTTTTTTTGGTAGAAATGAGTGTCAAAAATATGTGCTCCGAAAAAAGTGAGGATCAATAAAACTTACTTATAAAATATACCCAACTCTTTTTTTTTACACGGTAGATGCGTTCTTTAGAAATCGCAGCAAGAAAATACATGCGACATATGGAAAACTGGAGATATGTTCCATACTTTTAAAAAATCGTGAAGTTGAAAAATCTCTAAATATTTTCCCAAGAAGCTGTGCAAACAAAGGTGTAATGAAAACCATGTTACATATTTATAAAACAAAATCAATTGATTTTTATTACAAAATAAATTAAAATTACAGTACATTGAAAAGTCAGTCTATAAGTACATATAACATATAAAAATTCAAATTGAAATTAGAAATAAAACTATACTAACTAACACACACACACCTTTTCATTACTACTCGATAACAAGCGTGCATGTTTATTAAGAAATAAATTAAAAATGCTATCATCAGTCGATGCGTTAGATATGCTTGGCACAGATGTCGATTTTGATTCAAATGAAGAATTTAGTTCGTTATTATTGTTTCAAGTTCTTGTTTTGTTTATTAGCGGTTTTTCTTTTGGTTTCTCAGCTTGTTTATATAATACTTAATATCCTGCTACATAACCTTACTTAAAAATTTTAAAGCGCGCTCTATGTTAGGATTACGAGTAAGAAAATGTTCTATACTATCGAATTTCAAGCCCTAGCGAATTAAATCAGCTGTCAATAGCTGAACTTCACTTTCGACTACGTCATTATTGACTTCTTTATTATCATATAAACTGTCATAAATTCGATGAAATCTTCCTCATCGTAAGGGCCAAATTTTTTTTTAGAAATTAGTGTTTGAACAAAATATTTGTGGAAATAAACATTCATTAAAACCGTGTACCGTGTTATTTTAAAATCGTGTAAGAAAAGTGTTGGGTATACAGATACAGTTCTATTATATAATGAAATATGTGGCCTAGAGGATACCGAGGGATTATGAGAGGGACTTTTGACCTGCATTATTTAAGTACACCTCGGTTGTAAGCTCTTATTACATTAAATACCATTTTGTAAAGGGCTGACTTAGATTATATCCGGTAGATTCAACAATCTTCTGCTTACGTGCCATGGATGGATAGATTGAAAAATCAGCTCAATTGTAGTCCTCGTTATCTAACCATGTTAGAAATTTACAAGGAAGACAAAAACTAATCTCTCACACCGCGTGTCCCAGGTTTAAGAGCTAATAGACGTTTTTACTACTACATATATCATGAAAATACTCATAGATCTGTCTAATCTTTCTTTCAATTGCGTTAAGTCCAACACAAAGTGTGGCCATGGTAGCCTACTGGTAATGGCTACAGACTCGTGGCTAATGAGTTCAGCTGGCAACGAGTTCAGACCTTAGTGCCATTGAAGACCAGCCATGTAGAGGAGGTTAATATATGTTAACGTTTTGGAAGCTAAAAGTCCTCCTGTTTGTATGGTTTAGACAGGAATTGCCAGTCCCGGTGAATCTTCCTCGTTTGATTAAGGTTCAAAATTAGGACATTCGTTGCCTATAGCGCACGTGTTGTTTTATTGTTCGAAGTGAATAAACTCTCACTCATGCACCCACAGAAAAGGATAAGAACTAAAACTGTAAAAATATATATCAGAATGACCAGAATTGGGTTTTTAAAAGTATTTTGTATACTGTTTTTAAACTAACCATTATGAAAGGATTTATAAACAAAAAATAGTTTCTTCATCTTAAAATTAAATTGAAATAACATGATTTAAGCTCTCATAGATATACTCAAAATTATTTTGATTTTGAAAGGGATTAAGTTCGAAAGGAGAGTTTGAGTATGGTAAAATCCCAAGTATGCAGTCTAGTATTTTCATTTACTATAGAATGACTGGGATGCGTAACCACGAACTCGTATTTGGTAATATTTCAGCCAGTCGTGGTTCTGAGCTTTCTTAGAAGCAAAGACCTACCATGATGTGAAACTAATTAGCATTTAATCTATACATACTCCAAATATTCTAAATGGGAGCCACGTCATTTGATTATGGCTGAACATTATGAGACGAGTTACATTACTCGTCACACCGTACGGGGGAATAATTTTAAGAAAAACCACGTTTCTGTGTTTTCATGTTATCACTTTATTGTATTTTTATTTCAAAGGGGGGAAATAAAACTATTAAAATAAATCCATGATATACGTGTGCACTACTCCGGGTGGTCTGCTTAATTTCAATTTTATTTTTTCAAAAGTACATATATATATATAAATTTTATAAAGTGAACCCATGAGCCCTCCAAGGAAAACGTAAAATCAATGATGATATTCATTAAGGACGATTACACAAACAAAAACGTGTTTGATGGTATAGGAGATTAAGCAGTTAGTTCATTGTGTCATAAAACCATAGCCTGTATTTTAGGAATACAATCTTAAACTACATCAGGAAATAAAATAAGACCGGATCTTGTTGCTTCCTTTTTCAACAAGAATGCAATATGAGAGCAGTGGAGCGTTTAAGAAAGCTGAAGAAGCAACACTCATTATTTTAAAGCAATCGAAACTTTAAAATAGTGCTACCGAAGCAGGCTTTATGGTATCCTATAAACTTGTTAAACACAAGCTTTTTTCGAATGTCGAGTTTATTAAGCAGTGAATGGTAAAGAGTGAAATCGTCTTATGCCCTTAGATGTGAGAAATAAATTTGAAAAGCATTTCATTTATTAAGATGGTATGTAGAGCGGCGCCTTGACTTAATTGGTGATGAACTCACAAAATAGCTTAAGGCTTCAAAAAAAGAAATCCTTGTTTATTTTCCTTTGGCATGGGATTACAGCTCAGATAACGAAGACACTGAACAATTGCTACTCTTTATACTTAGAATAAATGAAAATCTCTTTATCACAGAGATATTACTTTGGCTAGAATCAATGAAAGTTATAATCACTGATCAAGGTTTACTTGATTGTGCTGTGAATTGTGTGAAAAAATGTCTTATCCTGGAACAAAATGGCAGGCATTGCAACAGATTGGTCCAAAGCTTTCAGCTCAGCTTAAATATGTAGGCATGGTTAAGCGTTTAGGAAATAAGTTACTAGCACAACACTTAAGCAATTTCTTGCCTTATTGCATTTTGCAAAAGAATCTGTTGTAAAGCTGCAATGGGCTTAAAGCACATGTTAGATCCCACTGTTAGTGCTGTGAGTACATAATAAGAGTATTCCATCATCAAGACTTCAAATCTTTTCATTAGGATGTGGAGGCATAGTATTGATACGTGATTTACCACAGTACTGTAAGTGGTTGAGCCTGGACAAAAGATAAAAAGAGTCTTGGTCTTATAGAAGGAAATCTTATATTTGAACCGGGAGAAGATAGCTATTTATTTGTTTCAAAAATAAGATGTGGGATGAGATTTGTAGATATGTTTGAAATATTTTATGAAGTGAATGAGGCATTAAAATGAGAGGGGTAGCTTGCTCATGAAATGTGGAATTATGTAAGATCATTCAAAGCAAAACTAGGTCTATTGGCAAGGTAAGAGGGTGAATTCAAATTTTTCCCTTGTGACTTATTTAGAGAAACAGAAAGTACCTGAAAGTGTTTCTGTATAAGATCAGAGATCATCTGTAAAATTTGGAGTAGAAGATTACAAGAAGATTTCAGGAACTTAAAAAAATAAGCCTGAATTGAATTTGCAATATTATTCCATTAATCATAATATTGATAGAGCATCTGAAGAGCTGCAACTTCACGTAATTGACTTTCAATCAGATGACAGAGTGAAGGAAATGTTTAATGCAATGGCATTGAATTGACTACTTCAAAATTTACATCTATAAAGAAATTTGTTAGGAAAATGTTTTCACTATTTTAAACGACAGAAGTTTGTGAGCAAGCTTTCTCTTGCATTGGAATCAACAAGAGTTAAGTCCATCCGATATCTTCCCCAATTTTGCCTACGAACCAAAATAGCTGTCCACTCCTGAACCAAGGCGATACTTGTCATTTTCTCCTATTTCCTAAATTTGCAAATGTCATTCGAAAATCTTGAGACTCATATAGCGTACTTAAGGTTTATTTGTAGTTCTTAGATCAAATATGCGGTTAAAAACTCGTAATATTTTCAGTATTTTACGTTTTAATCAAAATTTATTAAAATAGTTAGTGTTTTTTTCCCCTTGAATGTTTAATATTTCAAAATAACTGTGTCAAAATAACAATTACTGAAAGATTTATTTTGCAAGCGGAACAAATTTTGTTTTCAAAAAAAAAATTTTTCCCCTTAGCTCCAAATTATTGTCACAGTAACTAAATCTTCTACTTCTATAATTATATCCATTACTTCATACTACAATACATTAAAATATTTTAGAGTAATTATTCGTATCAAGAAACTATTACAAACTCATAGAAAACATAGTTGAAAAATTAGTCACATCCTATTAGGACAAGGGTAGGCAATTTATTTTTGATCGCTCGCCACATAATGTGAGAGATGGATACCGGAGGGTGAACAGTTTTAAATGATTGCTCTCATTGTAAAAATAATAAATATATAAGTTAAGCAAAATAGCGTCAGCTTTATTTTATTTATTTACTGTGCTAATTTCGTATTGTATGCAACAATAAGTACATTAATTTTAGAATGAGTTGAATGGGACAAGTGTACCATATCATATTTTTCTACATTTTTTTAAATATCAGGAGTGAGATTATTTATCGAAATTCTTATCACAGCCTGCAAGTTTTAGTCCGCCAACTTGCATCTATATTTATTCTTGTTGATCACCATGCAAGATAAACTTAGCTCCCAAATATATGTCGAATAAAACAAAAAGAACAATTTCTCCGCAAATTTCTTCCAACATGTAAATTTTACGGCTGAAAAAGATTCAAGTCACTGCCATAGCATTAAACATTTTTTCATATTCTGATCTGATTCCAAATCAAGTTGTAGCTTCTAAGAGGCTCTATCAATATCAGCAGTATTGGATACTAAAATTTTTTTTCTCAGTCCTCTTAAGATCATGAATTCTTCGTGTGACCTCGCTCTCCAAACTCTGCAGATAATCTCTTTTTACTTTTCTTTTTCAAAACAGGAAAAAATTAAAACCTTGAGTATTCAAAGGAAATTAATCTCGTTTCAAGGTGGATTTTCCGACTGTCTTGGTGTGGGGCAGAAAAACTCTTTGCACGTCGCTTCTGGTCCGCGAATCACTAGTTGCCTACTCTTGTATTGAACTATCTCATGTTGGACATTTTTTTTACATGTGGATGGCAATTGATCATTGATATGTATCAAATTTTAAGGGATGTATTAAATTCCTCAGCCTACTCTTTTTATTACAAATTCTTAAATTTGTTCCTTGCATTAGAAGCACAACTTGACTCTCTAATTTTTTACTTGGTCTGTTTTGAAATATTTAAATCGTTAATTTTGTTGTTGTTGCTTATGCCATCTGATTGAAAGTAACATCAGATCAAAGTCCAGGAAATTCATTGCGGCTAAGGGCTAGATTTTTACATCTGTCATAAGCCACAGCTTTGAGCACCATGCAGGTGACAGCGCGATTTTTCTCAATTTTAACCCAGTTTTGATGGAGAACCTGGGGTGGCCAGGAACCCCTCCACCTCTCTTCCCCTTCCACCAAACTCACGAGAGGAAATTCTGCTCGACGACTATTTATAGTATCCTCATGCCGCACAGGCACTATATATTTACAAACACCCATGCCTTCTCCGGAATTCAAACTCAGGCCCTACTGCAACGCAGTCAGCATCCCTAACCACTATACCGGATGAGCAGCATTCATTAATTTTAAATTTAATTGACAATATTTCACTGTTACGTTTTTTTTTTTAATGGAAAAAATTTTCATTGTCCAATGTTTAGTCTCTATTTTTACGAGTTTGTGTGTGGTTAATTCAAATAAATTTTAATTTTTCAGACAACATACATTTTTAGCATCTGTTAAATAATATTTTATTTAGAATAATTAGCCATATACTTACAAATTAGGCTTTCTGTGCATTTTGTCTCCGCTTACAATACTCTACAAGCATCCAATGTCATTATTTTATAGACAGCTAACCAGAACTCAGAACAGCAGAGTTAAAACTAAAAGTATTGTTTTGTATGTGTGACCTTAATATTACTTACAATAAATACGATACCCAATAAGAAACAAAAGAAACTTTTGAAGCTCTATGGTCTATTTAATTAATGTCAGCTGGCACGACGAAAATGATAAATAAGGTGTAGATAATAACATTGGAAACAATTGCAATTCAATCTCTCTAAATTCTATCATCAGGTATGACAGCGTTTCTCAAGCTGTAGGGTGACCCCCCCCCCGGGGGGGAATAACTCTACGAGGGGTGCAAGAACATATTGAAAAGTCAAAAAAAAAAGATTATATTTTAAAAATTACTAACTTTTTAGAGTAATAAAACAAAAATGACAATCTCACATAAAAAAAATAAAATATACATTTACATAATACACTTACAAATGCATCAATACTCACAATGTATTTTAAAATTAATTTAACAAATCTAATAAGTACCAGTGACCCCGTGGTCTTATTATAAATAAAATTGTATACAAAGATTAATAATCGTGATAATTTTTATGGTTTATACTTAATCTCTTAATTGCCGATTAAAAGTTACATGATTCGTTCCCCAATGCCACTGTTTTCCACGTAGGCGTGCGTATGTGATGTAAGGAGGGGGACGAAAAGCAATAAATAAGCAAATACTCTGAAATAAGTACATCCTTTTCACGCTGTCAAGGTTCTTTTATTACATTCTGAATAATTTTATGGATAGGAGGGTACAGAAAAGCTCGTACTTGGGACAGATGTATATATACATACGGAAAAAATAACACTTTAGCTGATCGAAACGTTTGTACACGCCAGTAGCACTTAAGAGGTTCAAGTCATACTGTAGCATTAGCATCAACGAATGTTATAATTGAATTCAATACATTGTTATTGTATAAGGGGCGCGAATAAATTATGATTTAATATTGGGTTGCAAACATTGAACGTTTAAGAAGCACTAAAGGAATGAAAATAAGAAATCAATCAAATAAACTTTTGACTATGGTAAGAAATCGTGTATCTATTAAAATAGTTTCCACGTAAACATTTAACGCAGAAAATCCAGCTGACTGTTCGAAAACCTTTTCAGACACGGAAATAAATGCTGTAGAATTGTGCACTCAATTTTTGGTTTAAAATGGGGATGATTTTTGACAGCCTTTGTCCCTGTGGATCGATACCAGACGACAAACTATTATAGATGAAATAGTTTATATTTTTATTGCACGTAAAAGAATATACTTCAAAATGTCAACCACGAAAATCTAGAATTTAGATGATGTGTGGTTAATATGTCAATATTATTGTTGCAGTTATTATAAGACGATTTTTTAAATTTAAATTTTTATAAATAGATATGATTACGATTACTACTACTAAATATTACTATGTGTTAACTACTAAAAACAGATAAATAGAGTGAAATTTTAAATTTTTGGTACAATGACGGGAATACATATAAAACGATTATAGCAATTTGTGACTCAATTCGAATATTAGAAAATATTCTTTAAACATTTTTATTGTATTATGAGTGTTCAGCATTCAAGTGCCACACGACTGAACTATAAACATTATTTCAGAAGGTTTGTTTTAACTTTTTAATTTTTAAGCCTTTCACGCATTGTAAAGGATTTTCCTACAATTTCAATGCCATACAAAGGCAATGACTGTATATATTAGATTTAAAGAAATCCCTTTTCATTACGTACACACAGAGAGTTAGGGAAAAGAAAATTCTATACTCGCATACAATTCAGAAAATATATACATATGTATTTGTTCGTATGCATATTGGCTGGAATAGATGGATGAACTTTGTACAAATGAGTAACAAACTTATGAATACAGGGGAAAAGCCCTTTCATTTATAAATACATAACTATACAATGTAATGAATTATTAGAATTAAAAACACAGAGTATAATACAGCAACACTTGATAACTAGATCACTATTTAATGTATAAAATGACTCTCATTATGTTCTTGGCAGATTTACATGAGCCCTTTCTGATTAACCTTCTCTCTATGGATTGTCTTTCGATTAAAGAGGTTATCATCGCTAAGTAAGAAAGCTTGAATGTTTTCGGTTGATTACCTGGAACACTTTCTTTGATTCTTAAAATATGGAGTCTTTCAAAAACTTACTTTTACTCTTTTGACTACCTGCTGGCTGTTTACAAGTATAATTTTCTTTGATTTCGAAAATTACTTTTTGATCTGCAAACTCTCCTTTTTGTCAATTCTGACCTATTTGTCGAGTACTGAATCTTTCTTCAGACGCAATACTTATGTGTTAATCATTATCTGTGTAATTATTTTACTAAGCTTAGTCACCATTTTTACCTATTTGCACGAATGTGGGATTCACGCGCTCTTTGAACTAACAAAAATAGCAAAATCTATATGCAGATATCCACAAGCAAGACTAGCACGTACGAGGTATTCGTTTTGACTAATAATGTACAAAAAGGCATACACAAAGTGGGGAGGGGAACTCATCCCCTCATAGTCCAAAAAATTTTGAATTTATTACATAGAGATTTCACCTTGGTGTTCCTGTCAACGTGTGTTTTAGATTGTAACGCCTCTCATAAGAGATTTCTGTGTATGCTATTTGTTGTATTAGAATATACTGCGCTTGAAACTGTATGGATTACAATAGAGAAATATAAACAATTTTAAATGAGATGAGGTCCTTAAGAAATTATTTAATATATATATATGTTGTTGAATTATCCCAATTCATATAAACTAAAATTGACTATCAATAATTTAACAGCATAAAAATATTAAAATGCTTTGTAAATAATGGAATAAATCATTAAATAATAACTTAGCTTATGTGCTATACAATATGATATGATGCGTATGAGATAATATAACAATTAGGTATAAATAATTAATTTCAGAATTTTTTTAATCTCAACAATAAGCAATATGGAGAAACATGTTTGAAGATGTAATCAAGTCAAAAGATGTCTTAAAGTCATTGATTGATTATTTGTGTTTTATTATACAGGGTGCGGCAAAAAAACTCGCTAAGATTTGCCTACATTTAGATGTGTGTTTTTAACTGTTTTATTATTAATAATAAACCCATTGGATAGTTCTGTTTCTTTTATGACAGTTATTTTTCTTGTCTTGAGCGAAAGTGATTAGTTTTTTTAATTGAAATCAGAATGCGATATTTTTCACTTATATCAAAAACACAAACTCTAGTGGGATTTTAATAGAGTTTTACTAATTGTTATTATTACTGAAATTTTCACTGTATAAAATCCTGAGAATAGGTCATCTTTCTGAAACTAGAGAACATCTTATATTTATGAAGGAGATTATAAATGTAAAATCAAAGCCACACTTATATTTTGAAGCAATATAAAAATTTCGGAAATATTCACTCCTATTGCCTATTTAAAGAGGCTCTCTCTAAACGTATATTATACCAAACAGTGAGAAAAAAAAAAGAGTCAAAAATTTTGAAAGTGATTCTTATGTCAACCTTTGTTTTGCTACATTCATTGTGGTGCCTTTTCAAAATATTTGGACATTTAAATTTCAATATTGTCTTCACTTGATCCCTTTGTGGGGGAGGGGTCCTAACTGGGACCCCTCTCCCTCTGTCCAGTGCGTCTCTAGGTGTGGGAGGAAACAAAGCATCACCAACAAACGCCATAATAACAAATAGATTTATTCAACTTTGAACAACCACTTAAACAATCACAAGTTAAATTATAAGAAGAAACCTAGGAGTGATTTCTAAAACGTCGATTAATCCTAATACTCAATTCTAAGTAAACCCGACTACCAGAAATGGATAAGGAGAACAATCACTAATGACCTCAGGCCGATTCTAAATCGAATATCTTAAAGCTTCAATCTAATAATTTAATCTCAACAATTACACCTTTTAAACGCGCGCTAAGTTTGTGAAGTAAAATCTCCCGTGTTCAACTTACTTGACAGCTTCACGACTTCTTCTCTCTCTTACATCTACAAAACCTATATATATATATAGACTTTATATAATCGAACTAATTAACATATATCTATCTCGTGTTTTTCTTGAAAGGCTGTGAATTTGTATAAATGCTAGCCCCAAAGTTTCCCCAAGAGGATTAGTCAGAATATCTCGCGAATAGCCCCGTCACACCTTAATACATATTTATCCAACTTCTCAAAGTGAAGTCGTGTAATTTGAAAAGAGAGTTTCAAAACACCGATCAAGAAATGAATAACTCTCTTGCGATTACAGAACCAGAAGAAAAAATTGAATTGTAAATACAGAAGTTGCTGATAAGAAATTGATGGAAAATTATGAAGATGGGGAAATCGATTCAATCAAAGATGAAATGATTTCAGATATTTCTGTCATTAGGTTTCACGAGGATACGGATGCATTTTCAAATGGAATGGATAATTCTAGGTCTTTTAAGAAATTTTCTCGCTTCACTCAACAAATCATTTCTGGAGTAATGGAGCAAACTTCTGCTCACTCTACTGAAACTCAATTGGCAAAATACTCAAAATACGTGTTTTATGATGACAATAAAGATCAGTTCATCATCGATAAGGCAGAATTTGAAGAGGAAGCGAAAGAAATAATTGATATTTTTAATTCAAATGCGGAAATCTTGCCCAGTAATCCATTTTATGAGAGGGGATCTTTCAACGAAAATTATGATTTTTTTCCAATTCCTTTTGATGCTGCACCGTGCAATCCTGCAGTTGAAGATATGAAAGAAAATAATATGCCCACACAATAGTATGAATTTGGGAATCTTGCTAAGTAATCCATTCTATGAGAGGAAATCTTACAATGAAGATTATCATTATAATTCAATTTCTTTGAATGCCTCACCGTGTAATTTTGCAGATGAGGACGTGCAAAACAATAATATTCCCATTAATGCTAATTTGGAAAAACTTGTCAAGTAATCCATTTTATGAAATGGGATCTTGAAATGAAAATTATTTTGTTCCAATTCCTTTTAATGTATCACCATGCAATTCTGCAGGTGAAGTTGTGCAAGATAATAATATTTACAATAATGAGAAGGTTGGAAATCTTGCCGAGTAATTCATTTTATGAAATGGGATCTCGCAATGAAAACAATTTTATACCAATTCCTTTAATTACTTCAGCGTGAAATTCTGCAGTTGAAGATGCGCAAGAGAATGCTGTAGATTCTTCCAAAAAGAAAAATGTTGTATAAGAAAGGTGAAATCCTTTTTCAAGAAATTTCGAGCCAATAACAGCGATGGTTTTAAGTACAAAAGATTTAAATAAATTTACGAGCCACTTGTGCAAAACACATATTACAAAACACATATTCCTCTTAAAATATCGTATAACATACAATAGAATTTTGGAATATGTCAAAAAAACTGAGTATTTTGACAACCAAAATTTAAAAAAAATATTTCTTCACTCAATTAATTGCTGAAGGGATAAAACAAAGATATTCAAATGTGCTTATAAGCTGGCTGTAACTTAAAATCTTAAGCGAAGGCCTCAACCCCTGACCTTAAAATGTCAAAGAAGTCCTCGACTTTTCCCCCTCACATTAACATTCCTAGCGAAGGCTTGGACTGTCAACTGACATTAATATGTCAAGCAAAGTCCTGGACTATTATCTGACATTAATATGCCAAGCGAAGGCCGGGACTATTTATTCATATTTCTAGCGAAGGTCTGGACTATTATCCGACATTAATATGTCAAGCAAAGACCTGGACTATTAAATAACATTAATCCTAGCGAAGGCCTGGACTATAATCTGACATTAATATGTCTAGAAAAAGAGAGCCTGGACTATATTTATTAACTTAAACCTGTAAAGAAAAGGTCTGGATTATTTGTTGGAAATATGTTACACAACGGCTTGTGTTCCTATTTCCTTACATTGACATATAAAAGAAAACACATGAGCAGTTGTCTTAAAGCTTCTTTAGTGAAGTATGTAATATTATCTATGGTTACCATCTACGGAAAAAAGTGTGGACATATGCGTGATTTAACTCCTCAACAGAAAAACTGCTACATACTAGTAATAACATCTCAGAAGGTATAGACTGCTACTCGACTGGAACACCTTATTAGAAGGAACGAAGCTGCTACTAGAACATAACTGTCTGAAGATGATGTGAAATGCTACTTCTACGGCTGTGTGTGTGGGGGGGGGGATTCTCTGCTACAGTGGTATCTTCTTTGCACCTGATTACAGTCATTTGTATGAGGCGTGGATACACATGGTTGAAATCATTTGAACTTCTGGAACGAAGTTTTTATTCGGATACCTTCGAGTGTTAAGAACATTTATTCCAATATACATATCTACAGGTTTAATTTAAACATTAATATTAATAGAAGTTTTTTACTACAATAGTGAAAATTATGTAATAGCCTTTTTGTTCCTAATTTCAAAATAATACATTTCGGCGTTCAGTGCTCTTGTACTATGTCATTCATTTTGTGGTATGCCTCTCTGCGAATTCCTTTATTTTTACCTTTTGATAGTATTATTCATATTTTTACTTTAAGCTTCATATTTTGATAGCATATTTTAGATATTCTGTACGTTTCCGCGCTCGTCTCTGTTTCTCCTGCATACCCTGCAAGTTTGTCGGCCCGCTAACGAAACATCCTGTAGATCACTGATTCCCAAAGTGGTCTATATAGACTCCTAGGGTCTATGACGACCTGCAGTGGGTCAACGTCAACAAAAAAATTAGTTTCAGTGTTTATGAGGTTTAAATGGGGGTCTACGATAATGGCTCTCATTAAACTGGATAATGATTTTAATTTTTAAGAAAAATTAATCAAGTGGAAACCAAAATTTTACTTATTTAACAGATTTATTTACTGAATTTAATGAGGTTAATTTGGATTTATAAGGGGACAGCATAATTTTTTTTAGACAAGAACCATTTCAGCATTTCTTTCCAGAGTTAAGCTAAACAAGTATAATACTGGAGGTCCCGAAGTTTCTCAATTTGGTGTCACAGACAATCTGTCAGGACGTTTTAACCGATGTTCAACTTTTGACTGCCTTTTATTCAGATTTTGAAACAAGGTTTGAGAATGATTTGGCTATGGTAATACCCCAGTAGGCAATGAATTTATATAGCCATATTGAAAAAAATGCCACATGACAATAGGGACTAATGAAGATCTTAAAGTTTAGAAACAAATGTCAGCAATTTTGGCTTTAAAAAGGCAAACCTGTTATTTGTCCCGAATTATAGAATATCGTGAGGAAGTTTTGAATTCCTTTTCCTAGTGAAAAGGAGTTTCACTGCGATTGCCTATCTCCCGAACAAAAACAGAAAAAGAAAGGGGGGAGGGAAGAACTGCGCACTACTAACAAAGGAGATTTAAGGTTAAACCTGACAATTGATAAATACCAAATGTTGAAAATTTGTTATTGTAGCGCCAGATTCATACCTCCCATTAAAATCATTTGTTTGTTGTTTATTTTATTTTGTTTTTATATATTAATTAACTTTTAACTTAATTAATCAAAATGTTCTTTTTAAATTTTAAACACTATATTTCACTAGTTAAAAATTTAGTTCTTTTAAAGTAGCAGTAGTAGTAGTAGCTGTCAAAAAGACATTGAAGTTGATAAATTTCCAAAAATTAAATATTAATTAAGCAGGGGTCTACTTCAAACCTAAAAACAGGGCAAGGGGTCTATGAGACAAAAAATTTTGGGAACCTCTGCTATATATAAAGAAATTGTTTCTGCCGGAATGGGATAGATTAAAGGTAATAAACTTGAGGCCCACAGTTGAAAAATTCTTCAAGCGTTTGCGCCTTTGCATTGCTACAAACAGCGGTCACTTTGAAGCCAATTAAATTTATTTATTAGTACGAGTGTACTTTTATTATTATTTGTTATTTTTTTAATTTCTTAATATTTTATAAAGTTGTTTAAAAATTTTTGTCCTGGGTTTTTTTTTTGCCGCACTCTGTGTAAAGTACAACTTGATAAAAAGACGGAAAACCATTTAATTATTTAAAAAAAATCATAACGTTCTAAGATAAACCAAACCTAAAATTTATTGATCCCGTTTTTTTATTATAGGAAACCTCGCAACGTTAAAAATTTAGTTTTTTTAACAGTAAACATTTCTCAATTTTATGTTAATCACTCATATCTTTAATAAATTCGCTTTTGCGTTTATTTAGGTTTTCATTTTACTCCCATATTTTTGCGAAGCTATTAAATTTAATAAATAATTTAGCATTCGAGGTTTTATTTTAATTTAAAAACGTTTATGAAAACTTTAAATTTTAATTTAAAAATTTTAAAGCACTAACTTTAAATTTTAAAAAAAAATTAAAATATTTAATTAATTTTATAATTTTAATATTTAATATGAGTAGTAATCTTATTTGAAGAAAAACTGTTTTACTTATTTCAATCACCACCTGAAGGAAGTAAATAATTTGATTAGTTTAGAATGAAAATATTGTTTACTCAATCTCTTCACTTTAGTTTTATTATAATTAAAACTTGTAATACTAGATAAATTAACGTAATTGTTTTAAAAAAAAAACTATCTGCTTCATGATAGAAAATGTATGCATGCAAATCTAAAAAGATAAAGTTTTCTGTTGAAATAAAGATACAATTGAGGATTGGTAAAAACAAGATATCAATCATTGACATGGCCAAGTAATTTTATCGCGTTTTTCACATGTTGTATTTTACAATAATGCAACTAATGAACTGTTTACTAACAGAAAGTAGTGTACTTTACTTTTAAAAAAAAAATTTAAAAATTAAAAAAAAAATTTAATTTTTTTTAATTATTAAATTTAAATATGATTTGGCTCATCTAGGGCACAAATGCGACCAAATACCGAAAACCCCAGGTCAATCGGTTAATTATTGACTGAGAAAAAGGTACGACAAAATATGGAACGAAGACGAAGACGAAATTTGCGTCCTAATAACGCTTTTTTTACACTACGTGAAAAACGCGCTAAAAATACAATTTAAGATTAGACAGGTTTAGCATATAAGATTGTATCTTACTAGAGATGAATGAATTGAATTACTGGCTATTACACTACAAGGGATACGATCAGAAGTTAATTGAATAAAATAATATTTAATTTATAAGAAGAAAATTATTGTTTTAAAAACTGAAAAGGAATTTATTATTTTATACGGATTTTTTTTAAATTAAATCAAGAGTTAACAAATTTCCTAAAGATTGGTCTGTAAAAAAAGAAACTTTAAACATTAATTTGGAGTAAAAATGCAACTGTCGCAACATCAATGTGATATAATTTGCTTAAATTAAAATAATATGCTATCTTAAACACAGTTCTTTAAATCATTATAAGTAGTCTTTTTAAAAAAATATTTTTGTGGAGCCGCAATAAATTATCTCTTTTATTTTAATATGCAACTCATATTAGAGTAATCAAGGTCGTGATGGCTCTTAATCTTTTGATCACAGTTTATAAAACGGTATCTATCCCAAATGTGCAAAACAGAAGAAAGCAAACCAAACAAGCAGTTCCTAATTCTTATTCCTCTGCCATATGTTCAAAGAAAAAATTTCTATATAAATATTGATACATTTCAGAAATTCTCTATTGACTTGACTAAAAAGAATAAGATAAAAAAAAATAAAATCTACTTTTTTGTTATATGAGTGGCTAGTTTTTAGGAAACCTCTTTTCAGGGTTTTAAAAAGCTTAGGTGCAGTAAGTAGAAGTAGACTTTGCCTGTCACCGGAAAAGAAAAATTACCGAAGAAAGCCTTTCACGTTTCTTTATCTTCTACTTTGCTTTTTGATGGAAGCTGGAGTAATTCAGAGATTTCTTTCGGTCTTTTATCAAAAGGTACTTTCAGAAATAAAGGACAAAAAAAAAGAGAAAAAAAATCCTCTTTTGGGAAAGTTTTTTAAAAGCTGTAAGATTCAGTATCGGAAGATAAGGCTTTTGATTCAATGCTTTTTATTTGTGGTTTTACGGTACTTTTTCTAACCGTAAAATTTGATAGTAAATTCAAATAGAGCGTAACAGCTTATGAGTGCATTTTCAAATGCAAATACTGCATTGTCATTTAGAGTAACACGTGGAACAGTTTTAAAATTCCTGAAAAACTTGAAGCTGTTGAATGAAAGGAACGTTCCATTTTTTTATTATTTTTAAGAATTTTTTATGAGAAAAAAATGATCAAAAAACTCACAGTTGAGTCATAAATATTTAAACTACTTCTGATGGTTATTCCAATGAAAAAGAAAAAAGTATCTAA
The DNA here is from genome assembly GCA_019973975.1 of Trichonephila clavata. NCBI lineage: Eukaryota > Metazoa > Arthropoda > Arachnida > Araneae > Nephilidae > Trichonephila > Trichonephila clavata. The sequence goes on from BMAO01004385.1 coordinate 29,212, forward strand.
ATTTATGCTTGAAATGTAACTAAAAAAAGAGGATTTTTTATGTTCTTTCTTCATGCTTTATATAATTCCTAGGAATCATATTAAAAATTTAAAATTTTTATCATGGCTAGTATTGGAAAGTAATGCTAAAAATTTCAATAAGCTTATTGAATGTTTCCATTTTTTTCCCCTCTTTTCTTTATGAAAGGTCTTATTTTTATAGAAACAGAATAAGAAATGAATTTAATAAATATGGAACTTTTTAAAATAAAAATTCTATGTGTAGAAATAGAGGTAAACTGAAAGTAATCGTTAAATCTGGAGTATTGATATCTCTTTGACTTTTAAAACAGTATGCCTAAATATTTTTTTCCTGATTTACAGTATATTAAATTAAACACAATTTATTAAAAACAATGCGTTGTAATAAATATTGAAAATAAAATTAATTGAAAGAAAATTTAGATATCCATTATAACAAGCTTGCAAATTTTAAGCGGACGAGTTTTTGAATTTATTACATTAAATCCAAGTCCAATTAATAGTTTCCATGGTCTGTGCTTATATTTTTAATAAACTTTAATCTGTTTTGTTGGTTTTAAACTCTTTCTAGCTATAACGCTTGTATCACTTTTCACAGCAGTGTGTAAAATATGAAACGAACTGTATTTTAAAATAATATTTTTAAGCTTACTAGCTAAGCAATAACGAGACAGATCAGGGGTATATATATTCAATCTTTTTTTCTGCTGGACCGCATACATATTTCAGTTTTTTCATGTGAGCCTCATACATATGTTAACTATTTCCCGTGGGCCACAACTAGAGGATTAGGGGGGAGGGACAAGAAATGCTTTAAAGCGAAAATAACATTGGAAATATAAAATGTGGAAAATTGATCAAAATATTAAAACTCCTGTTTTGCTTTTTTTAACTATTATTTTTTATATATTTTTATTTTTGTCACTAATACTAAATTAGAAGCATACATATTTAAGAAAAACTCCTTCACACACAATTTCTGCATTAGTAAAATGTTGCGTATGATTATCAACGAACTTCATAGGACGTCTGTTTTTACCACTGTGATATTACCACTGACAAAGCACTTTGTTGCTGTTGCAAACATTATTTAAGAAAGACTATTTATATATATATATATCACCTCTTGAAAGAGATTTTCGAGGGGAAGTTTCATTGAATGATTCCTGTTTATTGGTACTTTTTAAATGCAGCATTTCGTGACAAATCAAACAATAACTAATCCATGTTTGTTTTTCACTTTAAATTAGTCAACCTTCTAATAGTCTAGAAACGATATATTTTCTTCAGACATTTTTCTTTTGCAAGATATTAAAGATAGTTAAAAATTAGTTCCACTCATGAAATTGTCACCAGCTTACTGTTGTCGTTTATCATATCCATAACCATTAAAAAGGAAAAAAGAATATTAATTTGCACGTTACGACATCGACAGCAAAAAGCAAAATTGATATATTTGATTTCTTGACAAAGAATTTCCCCCCGAAATTTTAATACTTTGTTCTTAAATAAGTGAATTTCTCGGAGCAATTGGACATGACCGCGCCACTTAAAAATGATCGGTTTGCCGCAGGTTGAGTATATTTCTGAGATAGATGAAAGTTTAGACATATGAAGTGACAGCTTAGATTAGGGAGATAAATTAGTGAAGAGATTATTATTTGAACTGAGCGTACATTTTAGAAGTATTGAACCAATAGTTGTGCCATAACTTGTGATACAAAGTATGAAACCATTTACTTTCCCTAAAACACAACTGATGACTTTGAATTCCGCCATTAAAGATTATCTACAATATTTTTTTAACAAAAAAGCTGTAGATATTCGTGCATGTTGTTCTAAATCAGGCAGAGCTTTAGCGCAGAAGCAAGCAGGTTAAGCAGAATCTTGAAGCAGTTTGTTCTCAGCACCAAAAAACAAGAGCGTTATGACATCTTTAAGCGTTATGAGATTTTCTGAAACCAACAGCATTGTTTAAACTTTGCTAGAAGCGGTCATTAACTCCCGGTGAAATCATTACATCTTTGGAAACAAGCATGGAGAGAATTAGCCAAAATCCATGTCGAAAAAATTCTTCTTGGTAAACAAATGAATTCGTTAAAAAGAACATTGTGTCCAAACTAATTAGTAAACGAAGACCTAAGACTAAAAGATTATCAACGAATTGTCCAAATCCCTACAAAATAATTAAAGGGCCGAAGGTCTCTTAAACGAAAACACTATTGAGGCACAACGCTTATAAAAGCCACACACAAATTCTGTTTACCGATGAAAAATATTCTGAAATCTTCAAACAACCAGAGAAACTGTATATTTCCAAGATGTGCTGAAGAAACTAAAAAGATTAAAAAATGCTTGCAGAGAGCTTTCATCATTTGGTTTCTGAAATGATACGAGGGATGATCAGAAAAAAAAAGTTTACAAGCCATAGCATTTGAAAACTACATATTGTGGAGAAATTTTCCTTCCCCAGAGTAGAGACAAATGGCGCTGCCTCTACTCTGGGGAAGCAAAATTTACATTTTGTCATACATTTGGTTTGATGGTAATTAGTGAAAGTTCCCAGATGGTTCAGAACGATTGAAATGGCAATACGCTTTGGAAACTGGTCTGGTTTGGAAGTGATAACAATGGTTCGATTTTTAGTGGCAAATAATGTGTAAGCATCTGACATTCACAGTCAAGTCATGGAATTTATGGTGAAGAAGCAATGAGCTAATAAGATGTACAGAAATAGTATCATTCTTTTCACTCAGGCAGACCAAATGTTAAATACCACAATATGGCAAGGAGCTGTTGATCAATTTCTTCAACGACAGAAATAAACATGGTACGAAATGAAAAAATGATTCATAATGATCAACGGGTAACTCTGAGTGAAATCTTATCATAGCTTGGGCTGAGCTATGATCGCGTGCATCATATCGTTTCTGATGTACTGCAATTGATATTCCAAGACAGTGCGACGAAAACAACGCCTGGGATCTGGCGCAATGTACAGGGACCTGATTTCTACCAAAACGGGTTAAACAGGCTGGTTCTGCGTTCAGATAAATGCCTAAATAGACTAAGTGATTATGTCGAAATGTGATAGGCACGTACGCTTTTTGTATTTTCTGTCTATTGTTAATAAAGGCTTTTTTATTCGACTTGTAGCCTTTTTGTCACCTCTCGTATATTGAGGTGTCAGTTATGAAGACATCGCAGAGATTTATTTTTGTACAAGAGAAGAGAAAACCACAGCAAAAGTTTATCAAGACAGAACTAATAGCCTTTAAATGTAACTTTTTTCAATGGACACGATTGGAGATCTTAACTGGACTCTGACTCTATTCATATTGCGAAGTGTGCCTAGTACTGGGCTGAAAGAGAAGGGGTAGGACTTCATAGAACACAAAGATTGGTTTTTCTGTAGTTCGGATTTAAATCCATTCGACCTTAAATTCTAATCAGTATTAGAGATTAAGGTGTGAAAAAAACTGAATTGCAATTTGAAAAGTCTTAAGTGCTCTTGAAGCAAAGAGAAGATAGAAATTTTTATGGACATGATGCATGCTTTGATAGATGATTGTCAAAAGAGATTTGAAACATGTGTGAATAAAATATCTAATGTGTTAACCCATTCAGGACCATGATCACATATATAGGATCACGTGTTTCTTCCTCCAGGGCCCATGGTAGCATATATGTGATTATGCTTTCCCTGCTCTGAGGTCCATGTGGTCTCACCGGTGTCATCTAAGTTTGGTACGTTTTTGTATTTGTTTTTGAAAAATACTGAATGGCGGTTAAAATCCATTTTTTTTCTTTCGAAAAATGTTTCACAAAACTTTGAATTTCAATATGTGTTTTCGACTCTGAGCTTTTTTTTAAAAAATTAGATCAGGGATATTTATGAATGTGGACAACTGAACATGTTTAGATTATTCGAGAGAATCGGGCATTTAAAGGTTCGTGATCTATTGCGCTCTGGTACTTGCTTATACTTTGACTTAATTGGAAAGAGATGGAAAGCTTATTAGTTTATTGGGCATCAGAAATTCATAATAATAGTTTCAATATTTATTTTATTATTGGTTCGTTTTTACACAAAAGTAGATCTTCATAGAACAAACGCGAGGCCTCATTTTAAAGATAAAGAATTGTTTATTCTTATTGACTCTTTTTTAATTCAGTATGAAAAAACGATTATTTTTCACTGCTATCGCAACCAGAGTTGCAATAACCATATTAACATAAAGCTGTAAGGAATATAAGGATTAATTAAAAATAAAAAAGCGGTATATCAGCTACTATTTGTATCAGTTCAAGCCAATAACAAGTTTATGTGAGAATAAATTTATCGTTTGGTCCAAAAAAATATGTGTAAAAATAAAACCTGCATCTGCTGATTAGAGAATTTAATTACACACACTATTATTTTTGCTTTTAAATTATGCATCTGACAATGAAATTTTATTTTATATATGCGAGCTCAAAATGTAAGATAAGTACCCGGTGCATGTCTCGTTCTCAATCACATTTAATTCTGTTGAATAGGCAGCTAAATATAAAATATTTACGAAAAATTTTTTTTGTTAACTTGAATTTTACAGTGACTTTCATTTGAAATCCATATTTTTGTTCTAGAGTCTTAAATTTGTTTAAGTTGAGGTGAGATTTAATTAATTTTTCATTAAAGGCTTGACGATTTGCAATGGAATCTGATGGTAAAAAATTTTCTCAATATTTCATCAGAGGAGGGATATTGATATCGTATAGCCCTCAATATTTGAACCATTTGAGCTTACGAAGATGAGATTTTTATTGCACCGACATAGCTTTACTCTGTCACTGGATACTATTTCCGTTTAAAGCAATGAGGCCTTTCTTGTATCTACGTAACTTTACCATGCCATTGGGTACCGTTTCTAGGTAGGATGCTTGCGTTTTTATTGGATCGCTATAATTGTACACTGTCTTCGGTTACCGTTTCCGTGTAGGAAGCTTACGTTTTGATTGCATCACCATAACTCTACCCTGTCTCCAGAAACTGTTACTAGTAGGATGCTTACGTTTTTATTGTATCCACATAATTCTGCCCAGTCTTCGGATATCGTTTCCACGTGGGAATCTGATGTCTTATTGTTTTGACATTGCTGCGAGTGAGTGAGTGAATATTAACGTCGCACTGTTTAGCAACACGGGGGCTTTTGGCGACGGTCCGCGTAATTTTGAACCATGGTCAAGTGACGTGGACGACACCTGAACTGGAACCCCTCACCTAACTACCACACCACACAAACGGGAGGACATTTGAGCTATCGACAGATTTAACGTACATCGCTCCCCTACACGGTGGGTCTTTTAGTGGTACTGGAATCGAACTCATGACACGCTAGCCACGATCCGACGCCTAGACCACTTGGCTACCGCGGCCACTCTACATTACTGCAGCCTGTGTTCAAATACCGTTTCGGATTGCTTATGAATTACTGTATTATTCTGAATTAATTTCGTTAAATAATTATCGTATTATCTCTTAGTAAATTATATATAAGCGTAAAGATTCGCTTTGAAAAAGCGTTAATAAATTTATTGCTTACAGCTATGTTTCAGCAGTATTATTAAGTGAATAAGGAGGAGCTTATTAGCAAACTAAAATATTTCAAAATTTATTTACTCTTCTTATACAATTCTTAATTTCCACCATTGCTATTCCAATAAAAATGATAGTTACAACGTTTTCAGTCACCGCGTTGCTACCAATAAAAAACGCAACCACTAAACCTTCAATAACCCCGTTTAATAAAAGCAAAAAAACGTGGTTGTTATTTTTTTTTTATTATATTCCGTGCATTTTCTTAAGTTACTCTCTTAAACATTTCTTTAAATAATAATTCACAATTTAAATATTAATTTACTTATTTATAATAACTATTTTAATTTCAGCAAAATATTAACTTTCAAAAATGTCTGAAAAGTATACTTTTAAAAAGGTATTTTTGCAATTTTTATAATCAGTTTAAATATTTCAAAATACGATCATATTTTAAATCCCCGTAAAATGTAATTATTCTAGAAATTTGTTTCAAAGAATCTAATAGTTATAAAATTATTGATCAATTTTTGGAGTGCTAAAAACGTATGAAACAATTGTATAAATAAAACTCTCATATGGTGAAACAAAAAATCTAATTAAATTTAATGGTATTTCTTATACATCCAAAAGAGTTAATGCACATTAAAAATAAAAATAAAAATTCTGACCCAAAATACTTGAAATTATACGGTGGTCCCACAAATTGGCTGAATACTTCAGTAATTTGTGATAAAAGCCCTGTAGCTAAATTATCGAATTTTAATCGACAGGAGGGGGGAGACTTTTTCCGGTATAAATTACATTGAAATCTAAATACATAGACTTAATTCAATTTATTTTTAAAGCTATTGTAAAAAATTAAATGTAAAAAAAGTGAAAAAAGCGCCATATAAGAATTGATTACCAAGTTTTCGAATTTTAATCCTCACAGTTTTAAATAAATTCATCAAATACCATTGCTTGTTCATTCGGAAAAAATATTCTGCATAATTAAGCAAAGAAACAACAAATGAATTTCGAAAACTAATTATTTTTATTGGGAAAGCGAAATATCGCTGTTAGCGGAACTTCTTACTGTTTTATAAAATGCTTACGAGAGGAATATGAAATTGATAACAAGAGGGGAAAATATCGTCTCTTGAAGCTACATCGACGGGGGAAAATATTTATAGTTGTGGGGAAAAAATTTAGGAGTCTATGTGTTTGAGTGCCGTAAAAATTTTTACAAAATACCATCAATAGTTTTCCTTATTGTAAGTCCAATGAATATATAATTAAGTATTGGAAGTAAGTATTAATGATCCTAATTAAAATAACTGCATTCATATAATTAAGTATGAAATACTTAAAGAAAAATATTTTCATAGTTTATAATAATTTTATTTTAAAATAAAACTTGCATTGACAATTACATCGAAGCTTACTTTTTTTTCTAAATGAGATTTTTGGGTTTAATTAGAATTAATATCACGTGAGTGACAAACCTCGGTATTTGATTCACAATATGATATCGAAAATGGTATTTAATTGTCTTTTTATATGTCTAATTTCAAAATAGAATCTTTGAGACCCAAGTGGATACGAATACAGCACCTCCCATAATTTCTCATGAAAATCCTTGATCTGAAATTGGAGTGAAACCTTGACATCGTAGCGTGGTATATCCTCGTATGCTAACATTAATATAATATTAATCCTGAACTATATTGTCTGGTAAATGCGAAAAATTTATATTTATTGTTAAAAGTTCACGCTGTACTTAAAAAATACAGGGTGTCCCAGAGTAATTGTGTCAAACTTTAAATGAGGACAAGGATTCAAATTTCTTGGTTCAGCGCTAGGTGGCGTAGTTCACAAGAGCATTGGAGGAAACACAGACATGCGTTACCACAGCCAGTTGAGCTGTCTTCGCTCGCAGAGGAATATGGAACAGTTTTACGAACACCTCATTTTCGGAGAGGCTGAAAGAATTTCACGAGTAGCAAAAATGTTGTATTGTGAAAGGTACCCACAGAGAAATGCCTTCACTCTGTAAAACGCGATGTACACTACGGTACGATACGATAGCAGTTACAACTCGTATGCTAATACTCGGACTCCTTTGAATGGTATCCAACACATTTTGTTCTGTGCTCTGGGCGTTTGAGTTATTCATGTCACATCCTCACGATAATACAATACACTATAATACCATTCTCACTATAATACTCGCAATGATTCACACAAATTGTGATACAAATTGCACGGTTGAGGTGCATCTCTTGCGGGTACTTTTCTCAATACAATCCTTCTGCTACCCGTGTGCTTTTTTCTGCCAATCCGTAAATCAAGTGCGCGTATCTGCCTGCTAGGTGTTTGTAAAACTGTTACATACTCCTCTGCGTGCGATGACAATTCAAATGACTGCGGTAAAGTGGTTATTTTTCTCAAATGATCTTATAAACAACGCCACCTAGTACCGAACAAAGACATTTCCGATCATAGGGTTTATATGCAAATCTGAATCCTTATGATGTCCCCCTAGCTCACCTTAAAGTTTGTCCCAATAATCCTGGGATATCCTGTATTTACTAAAAATATTTTCAAATGTGCTCCACCAAAGGATATTTTCGTATAATAATTTTCCCTGAAGTATCTTACTTTAACTAATTTGTAAGGGTTTTTTTATTCCATTTTAAGTAATTTGTAGACGGAGACTAAAGAGGCATTTGTCATTTGCATAAAATAATAAATCTTATAAATATAAATCTCCTAATATTGACAACAAGCTACAACTTTAGTGAGATATAATACTCAGAAGAATCTCCCAAAATGAATAAGTAAATCTTTTTTTTTTGTCAAATGATTTCTTATTTTGTAATCATAATTAATTGATCAAGATATCATTAATATATATCGCTTAAACTTTCAAAAATAGTCCGACATAAAGCAATTCTTTATCAAGTTTAGAAAAGATTACGTCAATTATTTTCCCTCACGCGCATCCTTGAAAAATTTTGCACTTGAACCACAAAATTAGTGAAGAGGTACACAGAGTTTTTGTTCAGATCTTGGCATTCTTCTTTTTTAAATGCTTGAAATCAAAATGAAAAAGAGCCGCTTATCATATAATGATTATTCCAGTTCAACAATGAAAATGTCTTCGTATTCAACAGAGCTAAAATATCATCATAATTAAATTAAATCTTACGTAATGCATTTAGAGTTAACCCCTTTGCATACCATCTAACAATTATTGGATACGTGCATAAGGCAAAATCTTATTGTATCCTCATGGGGATACATAGCTTATTTAGGTGTACAACCAGTGTAACCAACACAGGAAATCATTTTCAATTAGATTTTCTTTTATTGGGGTTGTATAAAATTACAAAAGTTAAGTTACAAAATGAATGAATTACAAAAATTTGAAAAAATAGGAAAATAAGAATTATAAAATTACAATTTTTTGTGAAATTTCTCGAAAAGTTCCTTGGAACAAAAAATTCCCTACGTGAGTTACATAAGTGTATGTCATTTTTTTCTATTTCTACATATTCTTCATAGCAAATAGATAAATCCGTATCAGTGTCAAAGTTGTATTCATCGGTTTCTGGTATATATTCTGAATCAACATCACTTTCATTGAATTCCAACGGCGATGCGATATTGGCAAAAAAAAGTAAAAATAAACAGTAAAAATAGTTATACAAACTTTAGAAAGAGAAATGAAAAACGAAACAACGTGCGCCTTTCTCAGCATCAAAAGAAAAATTAAATGTGCGTCATAACATCAAGGTGAGTATCCCCTGAAATCTGGAATTTCCATGTGTTTTGGAAAGCTTAGTCTGGTACTCAAGAGGTTGAAACAATAATTTCGAATTGTTAAACACATAAGTTTGGTAAATGAAATTATACTGAAATGGCGATATACGATTTACAATTTTGAACAACACTAAAAGTTCAAAATTCAATACTATCATTTGGTGACGTTGACAGAAATGAAAGAGCAATGGCCATACAGAGGGCAGCGATCCACTGAGTCCGGCGACAGAATACGAGGAAAGAGGGGTTGCCTGATCAGTGCTACAGCCTCCGGAACATCTTTATAAATGATCCGATGATTAGCTTGGAAATCAGTTAGTACAATGACCATAGATAAGGAACTCAGCAAATTGGGTATAAGATAACCAATGCCATTATGATGCCTGCTCCTTACCTTTGCATATTGCAAGGCCAATTTGCAGTAGGATTAACACATTCAATCTCTAATCTCATAACCTGGAATAGAATAGTTTTCAGGGAAAATTTCCACTTCGGACCGAGTATCGATAAAGCGAACACTGTTTTGAGGTAATTTTGTAAAGGGAGGGATATTCACCTATTTGTGCTGTATAGCACAAACTCAAACTCAGTGGCGCAACAGCTCATGAGGGCCAAAGCCTTTTGCGCCCATCTCAGTATACGTGACCATTGGGCGCTGAGGTGCATGAGCAGATGTCCCGATCAGGTGGTCAATTTGAAGTGAAATCCCGTATGTTTAGTTTCCAAGCAAGCTTGGTACTTATTTATCGACACACTGAAGGGATCAAAGGCTGAGTCGACCTTTTCTAATCCGAGGATAGTGCCCTGGACTTGGGGTGCGGAAGCGCGATATGTAAACACTCGGCAACTGTGATTCTCACAGTACAAACAGACAGGAATTATTGTAACGGGGTACCATTTCATTTATTATCCGAACTCCTTGGGTCTTTACCCGTGATATTCTTACAGCAAGACTGTACTTGATGAGATTTGCATCATTTTATTGTTCATATTCCTGGACTTACATTTTAACAGCACATTGACCAACCACACAAGGTACAAGGCAGTCTTCGTACTTATTTGATATTTTATTGGGCCCTCCATTGTCAGATCTCTGGCCAATGGATCATATTTGAGTGCTGATGAGCAGTTATATCTAGATCGTTCCTGGATCGCCTCAATCTGATTCACAATTTGGAACTTGTGTACGATTCCATCTTATAGAAGGATATAAGGGGGGAGAAGAAACTACCCACACATATATTCAATGCTGCGCTTCAGAAGTAATTAATGATATTTGTTACCTTGGAGATAGACTTTAAACAATTCGCGGATTAATGTTACTTAAATAAAATCTCTATGAATATTTTTTTTTAAATCTGCTTAGAGGAAAATATAAAAAAATTTGAAGTTTTCCAATTTAGCTTTATGCTAATTCTTTGAACTTACTTGCGTCGTCTTAAGTAAGGAAAAAAATTGCTATAAAACCATAAATTTTTATTCTTGAATTACTCAATAGGGAAATGCAAGTTTTTAACTAACTCATTTATTCATACCTGCTTTTGGAAATGTTACACTTCGTACTAAATTATTTGGAATCACAAAAGTTTTGTCAAATAAAATCAAATTAAAAGCATTTCGTAGCCTTTTTAGGTCAGAAGTATAAAAAATTATTGTTTGAATTCAGCTACCTTAATTTCTTTTCTTTTTTCGAGGATTTATATTTTATATGATCATGTTTGAATAAAAACTATTTTAAAGTTTAATTGTTCTGAATTAGTTTAATTACGAAATTATTGCATAAGAGTTGAAGATTGCACTGCACTAATATATTTTTATTGCATGTAAATAATAAACCCAAAAAAATTGTAGAAAATTTTCATTTTTAAGATTCATGAACTTCACATCCCGCCAATAAACTGCGAATTCTTTTTTTTTTTAATTTTCGTAATTGATTAAAATTTGTATCTTTAATATCGCATTTACAACTTTTTTTTAAAATTCTCAGCATACTTGATTTCAGATCCATTTGTAAAAGAGACAAATTTTTAAAAAGGAATTGTATTTGACATTTCAGAGCATTAAAATGCGTTAAATATTACAATATTCATGGATTCATCCATTCAGTCGAATTCACTCCCGTATCTAGGAAAAAACGATGACTTTAAAGATTATATCATGTTATGTGTCTTTGATACTATTTAAAATAAATCGGAATGCTTAGTGACTTTAGCAATGTAACATTAACCGGTGGCTTTCTATTTCGAGCAAATCAAAAAGATAAAATAATAATTTCCAGTCTTTTGTTTCGAAAGGGGAATAGAAAAAGTAAATGGAAGTCTTCTCAGCCTCAATAATCAAGGGAATTACTTAAATGGCATAAAATAGCCGGAAAATAACAACCGAACTCTTTCTACAAGTGGAGTCAATTTCTAAGTTTGATTGTGAATTCCCTAGAATTTCATTAAACTAATTGAATTTTTCGGTACTATCATACAGAAAAGTTTAATTTCGTTCTTGTTAAAGACTAGTGGAGCTCGCATGGAATAGATCAATCAAACCTGAACCTGAATGTCCGAGAACTGTTTTGGAAACTGTAATGCGCAGCTTCCCGAATTATATTATCTTGGAATATTATTTTGGTAAATTTAGAGTAAACTATTCTAAATGCTGATTTAGTTTCGTCTTGTTAACACATTTTCTTTCTAAATTAATAAATAACATTAAGATTTCATTTTTTAAAGTATTTATTTAAATTTGTTTACAACAAATGCACATATTACGTTTTTTTTACATCAAAACCCTTGAAATTCGTGGACATTTATCTATTTGCTGATATTTTTATTACATTTATGAATTCGCTTACGATTCTTGACGACGCATTACACATAAATAAGTGTTACTTAGAAGCAGAAACAAAACACACACGGAACGCTTACGACGAGCAAAAGCTGTTTTCTTTGCATTCAAAAGGTTCTCAGTTTATACACTCCTGTTCTGTAGACTCGAGAATTTTCTATATTCCCTTGATTTCCGAATTTTAGCATCCTGGTTTGACAGATCCAGTGGCTGATATGATACTAATGCCCTAAAATTTGACGACGCGTCCCTTTTTTAAGAACTAAAGTTACAGTTAAAAGGTATTTCCAGTTAAGCGAGTAAATAAAAATAATTAAGCATCAAATAATAAGGAAATTCCAGAAAAATAATTAAGGAAGTTCCAGAACTGTAAGTAATTAGAGAAATGCATGTCATTCAAATTTAAATATAGAAAATAATTACTCACAACGCACATAATATATATGAAACTGTGAAATGTCAAATATATCTTATAATTTTCCAAGTAAAGCACTCAGGGTCCAATAGAGACTATGAAATAAATAAGATAGGCATATGTACTTAAATTCATATATATATATCTAGTGCTCCAATGGGTAAAAACCAATGCAAGTATTTATTTTAAGTGAATTTAAAACACAAATATAAATTGTATACATGAAATGCACTCTTCAGTGGCGGATTTTAGCTCTGGCTCCCGAGGTCTGTGCCTAAAGTGGCAATTTTTAAGGGGCATCAAAATTTTTGAGGCGGCAAAAATTTGATATTGATTTGATTTATTAGCAACGATTGTCAGGCTCTAGAACTTCATGCCTGTACATTGTTACATTAATAAAGCGTAATCCGAAAGCTTGAAGGCTCGTGTTTCTCGCAGATATTATGCTCGTCCACACAACAGCATTATTTATCTCCGTTTGTGATAACATGATGATTGTATTGTTTTTAATGTTCACTCCGAATTATGTGCGTCAATATCTAATTCTAAGAATGAATAAAAATTAATTAATAAATTTCCCCTTTTACCTATTTATGCATCTGTTATATGCGAATAAATTAAGTAACTGGTAATTCTTCAAATATTAACAACATAATTAACTTCATATTTCATTCACAACAAGTAATATAAAAATATTTTTAGAATCATTTCCTAGTTAGGTCAACAAAGAAAAATTTTTATTTAGCTACTTTTTATCTAAATAGAAACAATTAATATAAATATGTATATAGATATGACAGAATCATAATATTAAGTGACAAAATAGAAAGTTATTTCCCTTGCAATTTTCCATTTTCCTTTCTATATATGGTGTTGGACTATTTTTTGTTTGTTTGTTACTATTTATTTATCAATTAAATTTAATTATTCTTATAAAATAGTATAGAAAAACAGAAACCACATTCTCAAAAAGTAGGCCATTACAGGTGGATTCACAAACGCACGACTTTGGATTAGAAGTCCAACGCACTAACTATTGCACTACAGGGACACAACGAACGATTTTCGTTTCAATATATGCTACTGGGCTTTTTATATTTGTTGCTATTTGTTCATTCTTTAATTTAATTAATGATCTAATATTTGAAAAAACTGTAGTAAGATCAAGTGCATCCACTAAAACATTAAAAAAATGTATATGAACTTAAAAGAATGAAAAGACAGTACTTTGCTAACGATATTTAAGCCTTGATAAACTTGATAAAGAACACTGTCCTATTAGTTTGTCCTTTAGCTTAAGCACAGATAAAATAATTTTGAAATGTAAGTAAAATGCTGAATAATAAGAATCTTTAAGTGCAGAAAGTTATTTTTATTAAAAAAAAACAGCTGTTTTTAACATTTTTTAAGCTGATTGCAGGACATCAAAATTTTAATTATTAACTGCAAATTTATGTAATAAGTGAAATTCGTCAATTTATGGGGAAGAAAATAGCTCACTCTCTTTTCATATAAATATATCTAAAATTTTCGTAAATAGGAAAATTACAAATAATAAACTCATTTTATTGATAATTACGAAAACACTTTTAAATTATTATTTCAAAATAAACGCACGTTCTTGCCATTTTTACTAAAATACTCGTACATTTAATATTATCTAATTAATTTTTTATAATATCAAATATTGACGTTTTGATAACTTAAAAATATCACTAACGAATGAAGAGCACAAATAAATAACCATTCCATCATATCAGCATTAATGCCAGTTTTTTATTCTTGGAAATATTCAACAGTAGCTAAGTAATAGGAAATGTTTACATCCATAGAGTTCTATTTAAATGTATAATAATAATAAAGAGCTCCAGGGAAAATTATAAATTCCTACAACAATATCAAATTTAATTTTCAAACAATTCATTTCAATTACTGATTCTTGTAGCACACAACCATTAATGAACCAATTCACTTTCCATTGTATTTCCAGAACAACACAATTAGCATCATTAACTGTAAACTCTAATGTTATGTAGAAGGAAACCCTTAGAAAAGCATCGCGTTATTGAAATATATTTTTAAACCAAATTATATTACTTCGAAGTTTGGGAGTCCTCTGAATGAAATTTCATCTGTTAGAAGAGCTTCCTATAGATGTATAAACATTGTATGTCGCTTTAAATTAAGGTAAATGAACCTTAGTAATATTTTCTCTGAGCATTTGTGATGCCATTGTATTGAATTGATCTTCCCTCCTGTTCGAGTTCTTATATTTACACATTAATATCCGATAAATTCCTTGTATGAGGGAAATCATTATTATGAATGGCTTTTTAAAATAAATAATCTTTTATATTAATTTGTAAATTAAATCCTGTTTTGATGATGAACATAAAGTAAATGAAATTTTATAATTAGTGTTTATTACCGTCAAAATATAAAGCAATGCGAGGGTTCTTAGAGACGTACCACTAACCTCGGAGTTTTGAAGAAGTGACACCCGAGCTGGTAGCCCGTCTACTACACCAAAGGGAGGATTTCAAGCCTCGGGAGATTAAACGAGCATCAGCTTCTCTTCACGGAGGTCTTTAATGTTACTAGGACTCGAACTCATGACAGATAAGTTACAAGTTAGTGACCCTGTCCACTAGACTACTACGACCATCACGATAACTTCGAACAAAGTTTTGATTTCTGGATAATACATGTATTTGAGAGTGTTTTCGTCTTCGACACTTTATTTAGTTTATTTCTCATTCGAAGCAAAAATTTATTTCTTTTGGTTGAAAAAAAATTAGAATTAAATACTAAATGAAATATCTTCCTTATTATTGATTATTTATCAGATTAAAAATGAAAGGGCATGTTATACGTTTTTACTTGGGTTGATTTAACATGCTAGTATTTAGGAAATCTGAAGTTGCCTTATAAAAAATATTATTATTTCATTGATAGAATTATTGTTCCTACGTAACCTGCTTAAATATGTATCATTGAACAATATGAATGATAGCCTTTGTTGTCGCATATCCCATAAAACCTGTAACTGTAACTGCAATTGAACACTAGATAGTTAGTGTAGATGTTAACCAATAGATTCTAAAATACCAAGTAATATATTCTAAATACTCTAGTTTCACCAACCACAGTTGAAGCATAAGTTAACAAAGTTTACAGTTGTACAATATAATCAAGACTATAATCCTTGCATCCTATTTGAAGAAAATAATTGAAATAATCATTTCGGAGCATAAGGTGCTAGCCAGGGCTCCAGATGTACAGTGTTATCACTGTATTGAACTGAACTGAACTGAACTGATGTTAACTATAATCATCAAATATTGTCGGAGAATAAGGCGTTAGCCAAGCCTATTATACACTGTACTGAACTGAACTGAACTGAACTGATGTTAATACTCATATGAAAGAGGAAATGTGCAGTTTGTGTTAATCCAAGGATCGGAGGATTAAATGGTAGATGTATGTCTTAGTTTAATGCCTATTGATTGTAGTTGGATATAAGGGATTGGCCACGTCTAGGGTGATTCTGCCAAGAACGAACTCTGAACGTACTTCACCCATTCCATCCAAGAACATCTTCCTATGAACAGAACCTAGGAGCAGGACGCTTTCTAGTGGTCACGCAAAGTACCTCTCCTTCTCAACGAATAAAGAGAACTTCTCCATCAATGTGCAAGGTATAAAGCTCACCAGGCTTCTCACGATTAAAAAATGCGTTGCATGTGTCTCACAAGTAAATATATCTGTAAAGATCACTTTCTTGCTCTAGACGTTTTGAGAGTAAATGATTTAATGGATCTTGTCAGACTTCGTCAGACCTTGGAGGATTATGAACAATAACAACAAAATGTTATCACTCTGTTACACGCCGTATTCACAGTCCAAAAATAACGGGTATAATGTATCTATACCTGTGTGCTGATCAATGTCGTAACACAAATTTAAGGTTATCTTAGAGTAAAACAATAAAATATTTTTTGAAATACTGAAGATGTGATTTAGCGATGCTTCAAAACGGAGAAAATAGGTGTGGGTGAAAAAAATTTCATTTAGAATATGAACTATACGGTTTCATCAATTCAATTGAGTGAATACTTAATCCCCAGCGCATGCAAAATCTTGAGTATATTGTTTTGTGTGAAATATCGATCTTATTATGTTTAATATTAAAAAATTTAAAAGAAAAACAAATAAATCTGAAGCAAAGTGAAATATTAGTAAGCAATATTGTATTCCCAACAATTTTCTATAATGATTATTTAAAAAAGGGCATTATTGAACCCGAACCAGTCTTATTATTACAAAAGGAATATTTATTTTTTAGTTTTAGTTATATTTTTCATGGAAGTGTTGTGAATGTTTAAACAAGAAGTTCTCTTACTGTAGAAATTAATATCCAAGAGTGACTCATTTGGGATTGATCCAACAGTTTCGTAAATTTCTCAATGAGTGATTGGGAACAGCTATAATGTTATATGATTATACTTTCGTTCTTCCTTCGAAAGGAAATAAATATTTATTTACATCAAAACTGTTTAGTTCAACGTTATATTATTTACTTAATATATTAACAGGCATTTTAAACCTGTCCCAGAACAAAAAAAAATTATATTGGTAAAATGAATATGTAGGAGTTTCACATTCTTTTTGCAGTATAATAGTGGCAGTATTTGTGGCATGCAAAGAAAATTAACCTTAAGCAAAAGCTACAAATTTGAAATAGTTATTCTTGTCTACTTTTATTATGACACAAACTAAAATTGCATTTTTATAAAGCTCAGATTCTGAATGTGGAGTCTAAATGAATTGAAAAAATGCTTAAAAGTGTTTACTTAAAATATCTTGTTACTAAATAATACATCTTTTGATTGGATTTTTTATTAACCTTCTACTTAGCTGTTTCTCGAGGGCTATTGGCTGTACACCGTTTTTGGCTCGAACTTCAATCAGTTTGGAAGATAACTGAGCTGACAAATCATTCTCCGAATTTCATTACCTCACCAATGTGAGGAATTTGAGCATCGACTGATTTGATATTAATACCCTATGCGGAGAGTCTTCAATAGCATTATGATTCAAATACATGACTCGGCAACGCTTTCGACGAGTGTGTGAGACCACTGAGCTACTGCACCCATATCACATTTAAAAAATGATTTTGTCTAAAATGCCAGACAGACCCTCGACAGATTTAACGAGCGTGATGGCATTACTCCACTACATGTCAGGTCTTCTGCGGCAATAAGCTCGAACTCATGACACGTCAGCCACTAGACCTTGAACATGACCCATTTAATGAAACATAAATCTCTGAAAATATTATTTAATTCATTAAATAGAAGAGTTGTAAGAAAAACAAATTCTCTGTTACAAAATAAAATATTTAATTCTGTATTATGCCTTGGCATATGATTTCTTATATGTGAATGATCATTAAATGCAGTTATTAGATTTTCTTATCTTCATAAATGTTAAAAAAACTATATAAGCTTCAGTGAATACGTAAGTATAAAATTTGTTGAATTGCAAAATAAGATATGTAAAATGCTTATATGAAATAAATGTATGGAAAAATATATATTTTTGCAAAATGTTATCATTATTTGTCCGCATTTATTTAATCCCTTAACTGCCGTCGGCGTGTGTGTACGTCTCGCTCAGTCGGTACGTTAAATGCCATTGTCGGATATATGAATCCCTCCGAAATTCGATCCTTTTTTCTGCTATCATTAAAACTATTCCAAAGGTTTTTGAATGATATAAAATGACCTTGACAGTGTTTGCTAATTGTTTACTTATTTCAGACAGATGTTTGCTTATATTATGCCTTTTCTTCTCACCCCCCCATTACACGTCATACTCGTGCTTATGTGAAAAACGGTGGCACTGGGATCAAATAGGTATATTTTGATTGGCAGTTAAGGGGTTAATCTATACACATACACATGCTCGCACGTTTTCATCCTATATATATAGGATAAATGTGACTCACATACACCCTCATTCTTCACGAGGTTTTTGGAAGTATTAGACCTATAGACTTAAAAATGTGATGGCATGTTCCTTTCTGAGTAGATATTATATTAAAATCGACACTCAAACGACTTTTTGGGAGTGTAATAGACAAAAAATACGGTTTTTGAACCTATTAAGCAAACAGACTTGAAATTTGGAAGTATTTTTATTTCTTTAAATAGAAATATGCTAAGAACAGGTTTTACGAAAATCGTCTGACACATAGGTGTAAATATAATATTAAGATACTTATTTCGATAATATCTTAAACTGATAGATAAATCTTTGGTATTACCGAATAGTTCAGCTTTATTTATTTATTTTAATTTGCTATTTTATTTCTTAAAACGTTTTCTTCTTTGAGTTTCATTCAGAATTTTGTTAAAAACATTCAACATGTTAATTAATCATTGATCTCTTTGAAATACAACATGCTTCTGTCTCATTTGTTATGCTTTTCAGTTCTCCTGCACATGATTAAAACAAATATATTTGGCACAAAGACGGATACTTTAAATTATATAAAACGAAAAATTTAAGTTGAACCAATGAATTCTTGTTATGGATTCCAATAATAAGATAGCTTTATTCCAAATGCTGAAAATAAACTGCACAGTTGGATTCGTCCCTGGGAGTACTTAAGAAATGCCGAAAGAACTGTACCTATGCGATTCATGATTTACGAATTGTGAAAACACGAAAAATTTTATGACAGTGCAAGGGTAAACGTCTTAGTGGATACAGTAACAGCAGTATTTATAAATATTTATAAAGGCAGATGCTCAAATTGTCCTCAGTGCATATCAAGATAGGCTTGAGTGCGTCGTAGAATGGATTAGTGCAATGCTTTTTAAAGTTCCAATATTTGCGAAACAATATTCAAAAATAATTTTCCTCGTATCCCTATCAATACACTAACAATGTATTGAATTCAGCAATACTATACTTTGATACTAAAGCTACAATATGACTAAAGGCCTATATAAACACCTAGCTCAGCCAAAGCGTTATTTCTCCTGGACGTTTATATACATCTTTGCAAAATACGATGTTTTCTGGGCACTGATTTTCATAAAATTATACCGAAAGTAATGGAATGCAATAAAAAGGACTTGACATAGTTTGCGTAGGATTTACGTATTGCAGAATATTTGCTTATTCATTATTTTTTCCGCTACCCAATACATCACATACGCACGCCTACGTAGAAAACGGTGGTATTGGTGAGCGAATTGCGTAACTGTTAATCGGCAGTCAAGAGATTGATTATAAACCGTACAAATTATTAAGATAAGTGTTTATTTTGTGTATAATTTTGTAGATGACAATATTACGGGGGCACTCTGGTAATTATTAAACTCGATCTTATCTCAGTATTGCTAAATTAATCGTAAAATAATTTGTTCAGTATTGATACTGATAAATGTATTATATCAATTTAAATGTTTCTTTTAATTTTTATTTTGTCAGAATGTATTTTGTTTGTTTATTTCAGTAAATTAGTAAGTTTCTTAAATATCCTTCAGTTTTCAACTTCCCAATATGCTCGCACCTCCCTCGTAGATATATCATACTCCCCAAGGAAGGCACGTCCCACAGTTTGAGAAACACTGGATTGGTTCAAACGTCATTGCACGTGTTGTCCAACGAAGAACAAGCAGCATGTTGACGAGCTACCGAAACTGTATGTGAGGATACAACATCCGGATGCACCAAATCCTTGAGATTGCCCCAAAGGTAAAATAGTCCATCGGAGTGAGTTCTGGTGATTATGTTGGTTATAGAGCCGGAGCCCTACGTCCAATCCATCGGCAGGAAGTTTCCATATCAATCACGTTTCCCTGTCAATCACGATTTCCAGCCAATCACGTACAGGAACACAGAAATGCACCAGAGTCCCATTATGCATCATAATTCATTAAACGTTTTTTTTTCTTTCTTCATAAACTATGAATGGTACAGATACAATACTTTGGGCATTTTTACGCAGTCCCAACAAGGAATCAGGTTGTGTAGAGCTTGGGTGCTATTTTTAGGACACCCTGCAGAGTTTAATTATTTATATCGTCTGTGTATTTTAATATACATTTGTAAAAAATATTTTTAATGCAAAATTAATGATCATTTCACTCCAGGAGAAACAGGTAATACACTTATAAACACCCTCATTACATAAACGCTTTCTAAGCAACTTTGAGAAACATAAAGCTTAAGCTAAATTCCTTCCTAAAAGCTTCCTAAAAAACTAGATCATTAGAGAAAATCGAAGTCCCTATTAAATCATTTCAAATAATCTTTCTTTCCATTGCTTTTTCAAATGTCAATAAACGTTTGTGGTAAATTATGAGTAAAAAATAAAATTACATTTCTCACATCATATTAAGAAGTGCCAACGAGAATTTACTAGGTCATTATGAATTCGAAAAGTTTTCCAGGAATCTAATATAGTTGATGCGAATGAATGGAGGAAAAAATACTTTAAAAAGAATTGGAGAGATTTATCAGAAACGGAGCAAAAGTTGTTAAAACTTAGAAATCAAATTGAAAAACATGCTTTGATCTTTGTCATATTCTATTGAATTGAATGCAGTTTAAACTTTTTTGTTACTGTGTTTCATAAGTTTTCAATAAGGCCTTTTTTATTTGTAATTTTTCAATCAAATATACACATTGAATCACAATTTTTTTCTGGCATATTCATTTACAAATTTTTTCTGGATTTTTTGAAGAAATTATTTTTATATTTTAATTGTCGTAAATGTTCTGAAAGAAAAAAAAAATTCCAAATCTGTTTTAAGTATCTTTTCTCTGTAACTCGGTGTTTTTATCTTTTTAATACCTTATATTATATTAAAATAACAGCGAAATATTTTACTTTTAGAGTATGCGTAAAGTTTTAAATATTAATTAATTAATACGTATTGTTTATCCTCATTTTAAAAATAATTTTCTAGTCAAATAAGATATAAAATTATGAAAAAATTAAGAAAATTTCAGAAAAGTTACGAACATCAAACGTGTGAGTTGACAAGAAAATTTTTAAATGCTATCTTAAAATTTACATCAAGTAAGATATGAAGCCACAAGTGTACCTCGAGGCACCCTGCACCCTGTCAAAAAGACAGAAGCAAGAAAAACTCAAAACGCATCAACAAAAAAAAATAAAACTACAATAAACTTGAACAAAATATGGCAATTGTTTGCTTGAAAATATCATTCCTGTATTGTTAGCAAAAAGTGTATGTGATTTGCAATCTTTATTAAAGTAACGCCTTGAAACATTTTAGTTCAATTTGAATGGATTTTTTTCTCAAATTATCAAAGCAAAATTAAAAAGTCCTTAAAAGTAGGTAAGTATATTTTAGCTTAGTTAAATTATTTACTGGAATTGCGATTTTTATCCTTGTTAAATAAAAGCAACTATAAACAAGGTATGGGATGATCCGTCTTCCTACGCGCCCATTAACGTTAACATCTAGTGCGTGCCTTCTCCCGGTTTAACTAATCGACACACCTGAATTTTTATCTAAATTTTACAAGTAGAACAAGTGCAAGTCTAAAGACAGGGAACACATTATTGCATTTATCATGTGATTTTCATGAATTTTTCCTTTAAATCAGTGAAAACTGTTTCGCTCAAGTTAGTTCTGCATAAACATACGAGAAGTTACTTTGCCAGATTTACTGTCTTGAATTTTCCTAATTCAAAAGATATGTAATAACAGATTATTATTTTAATTAAGCTCATTGTAACAAATGTAGAAAATTCGTATTAAATTTTAGTAAATTGTCTTCAAAAATTCTGGTGACATTATGGAATTTTCACAAGGAGGGCAATAAAAGCTCATAATAATATTTAATATGATCTCATGTTATTTCGTAATATTATAATAGCTGTGGTGCTTTCAAGTAATCAGTTTCATTGAAATAAATTTGAAAACTTTAATATTTTTTAATCTGTCTCACTCTATTTTCCCTTAATTCTAATACAGGGTGATTCATATAGAAGCATACAGGTACAATGCACTGTAAATCAACAACAATAAAATATATTATATGTTACCTGTTGTTGTTGTTTTCGTGTATTACAAAGTGCAAAGATGTATATAACAAAATAAATATATAGTCAAATATTGCCAAAGGCGTGAATCACTGCCGTAGCTCATGTCCTTAAAATGCTTTGTTCTTAGTCTGGTTATTGTTGTTGTAATTTCTCGGCTGTAATTTAATTCTCGCAGCGAGAATTTTTTTCGTGTGTTTGAGCAGAGCTTTTGTTTTGCGACTGCGTTGGCATCAAAGACCGGAGTTGATGAAGTTACAGGTTCAAGTGTTTTGACTTCATTGGCAGGGAAATCGGCTATCTTGTTCCTTTCGATGTCAACATGGGTCGGGATCCACTTGAGGGTACATGATTTGCCCAATACACCAATGGAAAAAAAGAGAATTGATTTCTTGGATGATTCCCATTTTTCCTTTGTTGATGGCTTCAAGAGCAGATCTACAATCGGAGAGGACAATGATACCGTTGGGAATAGCGATATCTGTTCATGTAAGGTAAATATCTAGAGCTATCATAATTGCTATGAGCTCACACGTAAAGTTGGAAGCAGTTTGCCCTACGTAGACCGTGTGATTTGAAGTTGTATTATCTGGGTATTTAAGAAAGACACCAGATCCACCCTTATTGCACTCTGAGTCTGAAGAACCGTCAGTGTAGGCAGTTACTAAACGAGGCCTCATAAGACTGTTATATGTGTCCATGCCCTTCCTTTTAATATATGTTACTTGTAACAGAATTCTATGGGAATATTTTAAGCTTTGCTAGAGACAGACACACATGCTCTATGTGTGAACCCTTAGTCACATGAGACACAACTAGCCGGTAATCCATTTCCCCTCAAACGCATGTTAATCAAGTCCATGAGTAAGGACTAAATCAAGTTCATCGATAGCTACTTGATAAGCTGTTTCAATTCCGTTAAATTAATAGAATGGGTAGAGTCGAATACATTGTTCGTTCTGTACCCCTATAGGAGGAAATCACAAGGTGGTAAGTCAGGATTTCTGGATGCCCATTGGGGAGGGAGAAAGCATGTTGTTGTAGTCCGCGACTCATTGAATCCTTTGGTTCTCCGGTGATCGAGGTAATCCCGCAGTAGGCCGACCAGTGTATGGTGCACCATCCAATGGAAAATGCAGTTGTCCTTATCGTGCTGCAAGTGTGGCCTCAACCAAAGAGTTCATGTATCAAAAAAAGAACCTACTTTCACAGTTTGCTCGTGAAAGATGAAAGAGTCGAATTTTCTTTATGGACACTGCTCGAACGTGTTGTACTGTAGTTATTTCTATCAGGGAAGAGACAAAAACTTTAAAAGTACATCTACCTCGCGGTTCACTCAGGTGGTGTGCGTATGTTACAGTTACTGCTATACATCTGAAAAGTGTATACTTCTATAATCTTCCTGTATTTCACAGTATTTCAGATTGAGTAGTAAAATTGAAAAAACAACAGTTTGAGTTGAGCTTAAGATTTTTATTTAAAAGGAGGTTGAAAGGCAGACTGTACCTAAATAATTTCTGAAGTTGAATAAAGATTATGCGTTAAAACCTTCAGCATTAAATATCCGCTTTAAAATAATCCTAGTAATTGATAGTTGTTGTTTAGGAAGAAGTGCTTAATATCAACTTCTTCTCTCGAATTAGCCTGAGAATTATATTACACATATTAAATTTGGGAGTTCCGTTCACTTCAGCACCTTGCATATCTGCATGATAAATTTCAGGTAATAAAAGATGAAACAAGGAAGGAAAACTAAGTTTAAACTAACATGAAGCCTACATATATATATTTTCCATGCAACATGGAAATCAGACATTTTATCCAACGCATTACGAATTTACATAAATTAAGGAATACGTTTTAATATTTTCTTATATTACATATATTTTTTCATTGTATTGAGTACATTACGCTGTGTAAGTAATAATATATAACATTCATATAAAATGGGGAAGGAATTATCATTTTATAACGTCATGCGAAAGGTAAAGGAAGAAAAACTACATGCTCCATTTTTTCCTAACACATGCACAAACAAAGCTGAATAATTTGTTGCAATGGGACAGAAATATTTTTAATTGTATTTAATGCTCTTTTTCACACAAAAGAATTTAAAATTAATTTTAGAATCTCAGGAAATAAAAGTTGAAATTAAAATTACTTTCAAAGTGAAATTAAATATTAATCACAGGACCTTTAAATAAATTATCCATTATTTGAAAGCCTGAAAAATTGAAAATTCTGTTTGAAACTAAATTTAAATTGTTTCTACGTTGTATGCAACGTAAATTTCAACAATGGCTTAGTGTATTTTAAACGTACCTAAGCATAGAATAGGAACCTGATCTATACATTTTTTTACTCAAGAAAAATATACAAAGTTTCTATACTTCGGAAAATGTTATAAATTTATTATCAAAGTTATGAAAAATCTATGTTTGATTTTATTTATAATTCGAGTAAGGGGTATCGGAACCCCCTATCCCGATAATGTTAAAATGGCCATTTTTGATGTACCTTTTCTCAAAATCTATTATAGATATATATTTGAAATTCTGTATACAAGTAAAATGTATCTTTCTTATTATACTGAACTGAGCTTTTAGCTAATTTCAATTTTTTTATTAATTTACAAAGTATTGTATTCGACATAGTGACTTTTGTCACTTTTTTCACACACAAAAAATTTGTAAAAAATAAATTTTTGAGTTTTTTACAAAAAGCTCAGTTTAGTATATATTAGCATGTGTTATGGATGTGTCATATAAAAATTACATGTTTATGAACCAGTAGTTTCTTAGAAAAGGTACATCGAAAATGAAAAATTCCCACTTTGAGAAAATCACATTTTAAAGTAAAATTACGAATTGCAAACAATACTTTTGGGGTGAAAACTAATGTTCTTCAGTTGATTTATAAGTAGGGGATAGTACTCTTATGTCTTATGCATCTAGAGCTTGGGGACACTCTTTAAAAAAGAAAATTAATAGTAGACTGATTAGGAGAACGCAACGGAGGTTTTTACTTCGTGTCATTAAAGGGTACAAACTCTTAGTTATAAAGCAGTGTTTGCGATTTCTGGAATGCCACCGGTTGACTTGGCTATTTTGAACAATCTTGATGTTCGCAAAAGCGTTTTGAGTACCAGCCTTGGAACGCTGGATGTTGCGATTCCAATTTCATTATTGCCAGACCCTTCATGTCGAAATCCTATCACTCTTATAACTTATTCAAATGAATTTCTTCAAGATTATAAAACTATTTGTTTCCCGGATGGGAGTAAATTGAATGGAAGAGTTGGTCTTGCTTGCATTATTTACGAGGAAGGATTTGAAAAAGCTACTTTCCAGCATCGAATAAGAGATGAATGCTCTGTTTTTCAAGCCGAACTACTCTGCATTAATCTTGTCGTAAAAGTGATTCAGGACTCTCTCCATCAGGGCGATACTCTCAAATTTCTTATTTGCACCGACTCCCTCTTTTCACTTCATTCTTTGCGGAATATAAATTCTACAGAAAAAACTTGTTGTAGAGGTTCAGTCTATTCTGTACAACCTTGAAGACTGTGATATCCACTTTTCTTATGTTCGAGGTCATAGTGGAAATCTCTGCAATGATAGAGCGGACCAGTTGGCTTAAGAGGCAACTTGCCAAGATATGAGCTTTTCGATGCCTGTGCCATCGTCCCACTAGAAGCATTTAGCTTGGGAAAGAACTGTTTCCGACTGAAACTCCAAATTCTTGGACTCACCTAAAGCTTTGTGGACTAAAAAGTTTTTTCCGACCATTTATCAACGGCTAAAATGTAAGAAATTTGTTACTGATTTTAAGTTATCCCAGATTCTAACAGGACAAGGTAATTTTAAGAGCTATTTATTTAGGATTAACTTAATTGGTAATGATATTTGTTCCTGTGGTCTGGGCGCTGAAACCGCGGAACATGTCTTGTTGTATTGTAATATATATTGTTGTAAAAGAGAAAATTTTAAAAAGGAGTTAAAATGCTTAGGTATTTCCTGGCCACCGATTTTGTCTTTGTTAGTCAATTGTTCTGAAAGCCTTAATGTCTTGAAAAAATTGTTTACTGTATAGATTTTTAAAATTTTACACATACCTTCCTTTCTTTATATTTGTGTATTTCTCCCTTCCTTTATTTTAGATTTGACTCTATTATGTTTTTTTTTCTTAATTATGTTTTTTTCTTTCTTTTTTTGTCTATTACTATTGTTTTGTAATGTTGTTACTACTTACATCTGTAAGCCTCATGTTCTGCAATGTGGAGCATGAAGAGTTTTGCAAATAAATTTATAAAAAAATAGGTAAAATTACCTCCTCATTAGAACATTTCTACCCTATACTCTAACTAATCCCTATTTTTCAATACCTCATCATGCTCTCTCATCTTTTTAGGTCATTTTAGTTTGCTAATCTTTTTTTGTTTTTTATCAGCAAGACTATCTTGCTTTTGACAACCAAAATTTTTCGAGGAATTTCATAGCATGTTTTGTACAATTACTAAACTCAGGCTTCAGTTTTTATATAATTTGTAGATCTTATGCATTATATATATTAAATGAGGATATAGCATCATATTTACCTAAAGAAATTACTTATATTAGCATAAATGTTTATTTGACAGAGAAGAACATATCACATTATTCACACTATCATTTTAAATACTACCAAGTAAACATAGCTCAAATTCAATAAATTTCTAAAAGAGGTCTTATAGCCTCCAAAAAAACATTAGGTAAACTCTACTTATGATGAAAAATCTTCCCAAGAAATTCTGCTGTTTTTATTTACACCACTTATCTGCATCTGATAGTATGCATTGCATCGCAAACAGCATAATCTGATCTCTAGCAATAGTTTCATAATTTTTATAATTGTTACACTATTTTGTGAATTAAAAATGTATTATATTCACAAGAAAGACATTTTCTGAATGAGAATCAACAGTTTCACCAATGTTATTCTCATTGAATTAACACACAAAATGCTGTTTTTCAAATTACTGCTGCTAATTCAAATATTTTACATCTTCTAAAAATAGGCTAAAATATTAATATTTACAATATAAAACTATTTAAAAAACAATTAGAATCATTTGAATATAAAATATCCATGTTTTTAACACTTTCTTTTCACAGTCAAATAAATTAAATCCATCGGTAATGTTGTTTACATCATCAGCACAATTTTCTCCTAATACATGGTATTCACATTGGCTTTTTTACATCTGCATTTATTAAATTGTCCTTCAAACTTTTTAAATAATATTGTAGTTGATTTAGACATGAGAAAATTTCTTGAAAATAGCAAACAGTTTGAAAAAAAATATCTGAATGTAGTTATGTAAACACTAGCTAAAAAGAACCAAATCCTGAGATATCAAAAACAACAACGCACTTTTGAAAATGAAAACAAATCAACAGATTTATCCGTTACAGATGCAGTGAGACTACTAATCAGCTAAGAAATTTAAAAACTGTAAGGCTCGGCTTTCAGTATAAGTTAAATATATCAATTTGCGTCTCATATTCAACTATCAAACGAAAACGAAACGCATTGTTTACAATTTTTGCCATTTAAGTGGGCGTGGCCAAGCTTCCGTGATAGTTTAAAATTAGATTTTTTGAAACTTCTAATTATCGTAGAGATTAAAATGTAGTATCTTTAGAAAGGTAATTATCTGTATAATTTGAAAATAAAAAAAAATCTCAAATTGTCATTTTTAAAAATTTTAACCTTTCCAACTCCCATAAGAAAGAAAAAATATATACTTTTTCAGCCCTTTAAATCAACGTAGAATACCGATTGTTCCAATATCTTTGAAATACAAAAATAATTTAAACTGGCGAATTAATGGTATCACATGAGAAGAAGAATCATTGAATAATATATTAGATCCCTTAAAAGGGAACCGGGACGTTCTCGATGACGCAAATCAAACAAAATTTCTATTTTCGAAGGAACATTATTTTCAAAAACGAAAAGACTCAACAAACAAAAAAAAGTGTGCACACATTCTACATACTTTTCTTAATACACCATAACATAAAATTTTAAAGGTGTACAATATTTTTAGAAATATAAGGATTTGAAAAAGTACACTTCAAAAGGTGCTTTCGTATACATGGTGTTGATTAGGTACATGTAGTTTTCTTTTTATAACATATAAAACAACAAATCATGCTGTTTTAGTTACAAAATTGTACCTTTATTTAAATGCTCTAGTTTTTTTTATATATTTTATTGCTTAGAAATTTTTTTTAAAAAATTTGAATCTTGAATTTTTTAAAATTTTGATAAAAATTGTCATTTTTTTTAGAAAATTGGCAGTAAAAATAAAAATACTAACATTTCTGGAATTAAATTAGTAGCATTGAATACATTATTACTATACAAAAGCTCATACCAAATTTCATTAAAATATAATGGATAGATCTTTCTACGGATGCACCTAAAAACTAGAAAAACACACACATTTTGAGTAATATAAAAAAAAACTAAATAAAATGGTACAGCTTACTAAAATTTGATTTTTAAAATATTTCAGATTTGTATTCATCTTACATGAACACACTTCTAAAGCATCCTTCTTTTATTTATTTTGTCTTTCAATAGAGTCTTGGCATTTTAAACTGTCATCTCGGCTTCACAAATTTGTCAACTTTTCGGAGGCCTTTAGGAGTGTTTATCCCAAGATTTATTTTTAGTGCTCTCTTAATAATTTTGTTCATGCGTGTGCATCTTCATTAAAGCATATCACTGCGTCCATTACACCAATTTGAAAATTTTTTTTGTGCTCACACAATTGTGTTTTTTGGAACTTGATTCCATACACAGTTATTTAAGTTTTCTTTTGGGTTTTGGGTACGATCATGCAAACATTTTAGTAAAAGTTCTTTTGCAGATAAGTCTATAATTACATGCTTAAAAAATTGTGTATACGTTTGAAATTATGTTTTTAATCTTGACAAGAATGGTTCTGTGTGTGTGTGTGTGTGTGTGTGTGTGTGTGTGTGTGTGTGTGTGTGTGTGTGTGTGTGTGTGTGTGAATGTTTGTTGATATACTTTTCTCCGGATACAAAGACATTTGTTGTAACCGCCATAGCTGTTGTTAACATTTTAAAACTGCAATATCTCGGGTATTAAGCTTTAAACCTATACATGTTATAAATTTTTTGGAATCAGAATTAAATTTACTATTTTTTATGATAAAAATCAAAAAATCGATTTTCCGAAGGTGAATAACGTCCCGGTTCTCTTAAAAGTATAAAGGAATAAACCAATGCATTACACAATTAAAATATTTCCCATTTGAAAAAATGCATTGTTAAAAATAAACAAAAATTACTATTATATTTATATTTATAGCTATATTGTTATTTGTTATTATTATATTGTTGTTATTTATTTATATTTATATTGCTACTTTTCAAATTAATGCAGGTTTTTTTTTTTTTGTAAATATTATTTTTTTGTGTATCTACTTCTTTATTGGACGCAAATTTAATATATATCAGTGGCATTTTATAATATTTTTGTATATTATATACTATTATAGTAATCAACTATGAAAGAAATAGTTGAATTACTAAATACAGATTATAAGTATTGATTAATTTAAGATCAATGACTAAATTAGTTCTATTCCTTGATGTTGTGTCTGATTTCGAGCTCGTCTTTTTGCTTAATATATATGCATTTTTTATTTATACAAATAAAATATTTCGAACTTCATTAAATATTAATGAAGCCTATTTTATTCAATTTTAAGCTTATTTTTTTTCTATTTTATGCGAGGTTTGGCCAATCTTACATAAAATGCACAAGCCTCCAAAAGTATTTTAAAGATAATAAAAACTGCCTTTTTTGTATAAATGTAAGAAAAAGGTTTAATTTTTTACTGTCTGGGAATTATTTTGTTTATTAATACATACTTGTAAAAAAAGGACTATTTTGATTGCATCAAAGATAATTATGTATATTTAATAATCTTCATCTTTTTCAGAAACAGTATGCAAACAAGAGAGATGAATGCAGGAAAAAAAAATAATTTGATTATTGATATAAAAGTTATAATACAGTATGATGCAATTAGTTTATTTTTGTCTCTGTCAACATAAAAGTAATTTAAACGCATATGGGATCGAAATTCCATTCCGAGATTAAATACTGAAATAATTAAACTCCTTTAATTATCATAGTCAGAAACTAAGAAGATCAAATTAACACAAGTAAATTAGGAAAATAGTATAATTATCTTTATTAAAATAAACCATCTTATGTACTCAGCGTGAAATATTTAGCAAAAGCAACCCAGGAAATACAATTAACTCCGTTTTCAAATTTACATAAAAGTCTTTGGAAAATGAACGTGGAGTTAATATGAAAAATATAATAAATAAAACATAATCAAATCATACTTAAAATAATTATAAGGGAAAAAGCTAAAAAAGAAAACAAAACTTACAAGGGTTGAAATTATTTTATTCATTTCTCCTTGAGGAAATTTTAACGTGTTATACATTTTGAATGGAGAACACATTAATCCTTTTCGCAAATGCAATCAGCTTTATGCCTAAGAGACACTTTTCATCAAGATATTTTATTCAAACTCTTAACTATACAAAATATAAAGTATGATAAAATACTACTGCCCATTAGGAGTATTCATTCAAATAATACTTCATGTTAATAAATATCATATGGATACCTCTCTTCTGTTAGCTAAAACCACTCTTAGATTACGTTCATTATGAGAAAAGTATATCAATAAAAATGACCCGGAGGAAATATATCTGCATTATCTTATTATCTTAATTAAGGAAACTCTAGAAAAGTACTTTCCAAAATACTTGAGAATCACTCTTACCAAATCTTCTTTCTAGAGTTTGGCATTTCATTATTACATTCCCTGGAGCTGTACGAAACCCTACTGCATTTTATTGATTGATATTTTGAAGTTGGGAGTTGTTTCATTTGATTATGCCGGAAAAGAGAAGCTAGAAAATTTCGGGAGAACATCTTCCACCCAAAACATCTTAATCCACTTTTAATCATCCTTACCATTTTACAGTATAACATTTTAAGAAAATTCGGTGGAATATATTTGCAAATATAAGATGATAAATAATGGAATTCAATAGGTTTATTGGTTTATGAATATATTAGAAGGAACAGTAGTGAAATTTATTTTTAAGACTAAAAACCAATACCGCTTAAAAATACGATCTGGAATCTAAGTCTAGTTTAGTATAAAGGATGTTTTTATAATTTATTTATTTATTTTTTAGTTTCTAACGATTTATGCTGGATATCTGCAAAGTTTATTTTCTTGACTTCTGTTATGGGTAATGGAAATGTAAGTATGAATATTTAAGCAAACTTTCAATCTACTCAAACTTCTTTCTTCAAACTTCACACACACATTCTACATTACTATTGAATATGCCTTCGACATTCCTGCTACAACAGTATATAATTGAACACATTTCATTAAAAGAAAGATTTCATTTTTTCTTCTTCAATAGTAATATTGACGGGCAAAAATGTAGGGTTTTATCCCTGCTGTTCTGTTCGGATGTATATGACCAAAAATAAATAATGAAACACTTTCATGAAAAATACTGTACATGGATATTTTCATGAAATTCCTTAACATTATTGGTAAATAACATAAATATGTACTTCTAGAGGGACAATAGACGCAATGTAAAAAAAATCATTTATTTTTACTCATACATGATCGCTTTTGCTTGGAGTCATTTAAAAGAAAAAAATAACAATAGTTTCTCTAATTAATCCGTTTTCGAAACTTGTTTCATTCACCTATGTTTGGCCACACGTCAAGAGAGCCAGGACAAGGTCAAAGAGTTGATACCATTGTCAGGGGGCCTAACAATTGGCACTCATTGCAATTTTTTTTTCCTGCTGTATTTCACTGATATAACTGTAAGAGTTGTGCCTGTGAATGTGAGAGAAAAGAGGGTGAATCAAATAAATATGAATCATGCTGATATAGCTCAATTAATACAAGCTTCTAACAGTGAAGAACAAGTATCCACGTATGAAAATCATACAAATGATGAAAATGAGAGTGAATGTTCTAACAAGGATTTTGATACCGATATTCAACAAATGTACTATAAAGGGAATATTCAATCCAACAATCATGAAACAAAAAGGAAGTTGGATCGGCTACTACCTTCTTCTCGATTATATAGCAGCTGCTAATATTATAAAAAGCTACTTCAGTGGTCAAAATATATACAATGACAAAGACAACAGATGTAAAAGGTACATTTAAGATAGTACTCAATTTTACAATTGGAAACGAAATTTTAAAAAAAATTACTAATATTGAAGGAGAAAAGGTTTATGAGAAAAAGCAGAAAAGTAGTAAAGGTGAACTTTTCAAGCACATATTATATTAATATTGTTAGCTGGTGATTATAAATCATATGCAGAACCAACAAAAAGTTTTTGGAATAAAGAAACAGGTATAATTACATTTCGTGGGACACTGTCACACAAAACATTTGCACCATATAAAGAGTTATTTGTTTTGATATTGAATCCAGTCATCAAGAAAGAAGGAATTCGGATGAATTAGCTGCAGTGGGAAATATTTGGAAAAAGTGTGGATAGAAATTCTATCAAAATTATATAATCCGAATAAAAATATTAATACATATGAGCAACTAGTAATATTGCGTGGAAGATGCCATTTCATTCAGTGTACACCAAGTAAGCAATCTAAACATGGGATCTAATATGTGAACTTCATGTGACATTAAAACTTCGTTTGTATTGAAAACATGAGTTTGCACAGGAATAAACAAGGGTGAAAGCCAAAGAAAAATCAGTGAATGCAAGTAGTGTGTGATTTTACTTATGGTTAATCGGGACACAATATCACATAATATAATTTTTTCGCATCTTACAACTTAGAACAACTTCTACTTCTAAAACGGAAAATTACAAAATGCTTGGCACCATTAGAAAAAAAATGAATCGGAGCTTACTGAAGAAATGCCAAACAAAGGAGTACACAGCTCATTTTTTTTATTTTACAGAAAACACAACAGTTGTAAACTACAACCCAAAAAGAACAAGAAATTTCTTCTTATGAGCGCTTCGCATCCTGACAAAGAAGTCAGCAACAGACCTGACAAAAATCCATTCATTATCTTAGAGTAAAACTCACCAAATAAATTTATATTAGGGTGTGGATATATTTGATCAACTTTTAAACACATACATTTGAAAAATCACCAAATTACTGGGCCATTATAATATATTTTTTAACATGCTTGATACTTCTGCATGTAATCCATTTGTTGTGTGGAATTCAATACATAGTGAATAGGACGAAAACAAGTTGGCTAAACAAAAGCTATTTTTGGAAGAACTGGAAAATCCCTGACTTTTACGCAGATTGCTGCAAGTCCAAGCCTACCAAGAAGTGAGGACTCAATAAAAATAGTGAAATTAATTAAGAGAAAAAGGAAAAACATACCTTCGAGATCTGGTGAAAATACTTCATTGTGTGATAAGCGTGCAGTATGCAAGCTTTATCCATCTAGCATTGAAAACAAAATTAGTATATTATTCTACAACTGTAAGAATCCGATTTTCAACTCTTATGTTCAAATTATAAATAAAGTAAGTTTCAATTTTGAATACTTCTCTATTATTTTTATAGATGTTTTATATTTGTTTTCTGTTATTTTCTTCTGTAACTTTCTCCCCATCGCAAGTGGGGTCAGAAAACGGACTTTTCTCTCATTTTCTGGATGTCTGGTGTCAGTTAACTTGGACAGAGGCAATTAGAATATTTGGAAGATTTCTAGTACGATTTTCAGTTCCGGGATCCCGGAATTCCGAAAACCCGAGACCATGGGTTTTTTTCCAATTCCGAAATCCCTGGATTTAATTTTTGTCTGAATTATACTTAAAAAAATTTTTTTCATACAAATTTTCAATACAAATAAAGCACTTGATTCTTCAAAACATTATATTTTTTTTATGAATTATGTACGTAGAATTTTTTGTGTGCAATTATAGGTAAAAAAAAAAAACGTAGGGAAGACCGTGGAAGATGACTAATGTCTTAACTTTTCCGTATTCCACTAGGTAGCAGCATCAAATGAACATTACTGGCTCTCATTTTGGCCTTTCGTTAAACTATAGTATAGATACGCTGAAATCGCCCTTTTTGTGTTAGTTGTGAAGCTTTGATTGTTTTTTAATGCCACGATATAACTTTTATGCATGTGTAAATAAGCTCTGCTACAGATACAGGTAAGATATAACGTTTTTCTTTAATATTTATGAGTAACTTGGTTTAAATACTACACATTACCATGAATAAATGCAATTAATTGCCTTCTTTCATGGTAATGAGAGCGAATATTTTTAAAAGACAGTCTGGGGCAAGATGATGATCCGAAACACGGGGCAAGATGACGAGCTTCGTCATCTTGCCCCGTGTTTCGGAATTTATTAAACTTACTATTGTTGTCGATTCTATTAAATCCTGTGAACACTTGTTTGTCTGTGTGTATACCAGAGTGACCTTGCGCTTCCATCTCTTTCGGGGCTAAGAGGTGCATCGGATCAAAAAAGGTTTCATTCGAAAGGGGGTAACCAGAGGAAGACATTTTTGCCATCCCTAACCCCCCCCTAAAGAGGAAGGATGTAACAATTATTTGTAGCTTTAGAGCTACTCGCCTTTATATGCCACCTTTTCTGATTTTTCGAAGAAAACGAATGCTTTCTGAACTTGTAGAAAGAGCCTCTCCAGGAACTGTAGGCAACTGCAGAGATAAGGGCTAGAACAGTGAGGGCACCTTTTTCTCTTTTTGAAGCACTTTTATCTTCATATGAAAACAAGCAAAGAATCTCCTAATCTGTTCATTTTTGACAATCACAAAACTCATATAACTTTGCAGTCTATCTTATATTTCGGAGCGAAAAACATCATCATGGTTGAGTTACCGTCGCACACATCACATCGTCTCCAGCCCCTTGTTGTGTCATTTTTGACAGTTAAAAACGCACTATAGCCAAGCATGTGACAACTTTATGGTCACTCATTCAGAACAAACTATCACACACAAAAATATTGGTGAGGTTTTTTATTGAGCATCACTTACTTCAAATCAACTACAGTTGGGAATGCCATTGAAAGGGTTTAAAGAATATGGGATCGAGCCTCATAATCCTCTTGTGTTTATCAAATATGACTATGCTGCGGAAAAAACTACTAACCATGCTGCTGTTGGCGATGAAACTGAGAATAATTGTGCTAATCCTCAGACCCGGTAATAGAAAACCAACATATAAACCCTCCAGAAAAACCAGAACTTATGGCAAATGCTGATTCCGATGCACAACGAAACCTGTTAGTGTTTTTTATTTCAAACAATTGCCTAAAACAAAATAATGTGAGGAAAAAAGAAAAAGCAAAAATTGAGCTCTAGCATTCTTACAAGCACACCCACCAAAGAAATGTTAGAACAAAGGGAAAGGCAGAAGAAAGAACAGGAAGTTTTTTTAAGAAAAAACAGAGAAATAAAGCTCGTGAAACTAAAAAGGGAGTAAAAAAACTCAAACTGCTCCTGTAGGTCTAAATCAATAAAATCCAGGCCAAACATTCCAGTTGTATCAACTTCAAAGGACGGTGTTATAAGATGTCCTGCTTGTGAAGAGGGCCTTCCAACAGAAGAATGGATCCAGTGCTGTAAATGCCAAGAGTGTTGACATAAGGAATGTTCCAATTATAAAAAATGTCATTTTTATTTGTAACTATTGTTAGGTACACAACTAAACACATCAACATTACGTTACAATGAATTACGCTTAGTTTGATACTTTGTAAGTTGTAAAAACACAGTTATCATTCGTTAAACCATGTAACACATTCAAAAGATAAAATAGGATCAATCTTTTTTAGTGTCGCCGTCTTGCCCCAGTATTGGGGCAAGATGACGATTTGTTAAGGTTATGAAAAAATAAAATAATCCTGTTAATTTCTTTTATTGGAAAAAATAAATGGTAATATATTTTAATACTACACTTAATGTAGTATTAAATAATATACTTAAATTAATACTACTCTAACAGTTCATGTAAAATTGATTTTACTACTCTTAAAAATAAATTAATAAACAACAAAAAACTGTTAACGTCGTCATCTTGCCCAGGTCTCCCCTATATGCACTGCTTTTATTTCTCAATTGGGAGAATGTCACATAGATCTAAGTGGCTCACTTCAATGTTTACACAATAATATAAGCAACATCTCAAGAATAGGTTTTATCATAGTTCATTCTTCAATTAAATACCGTTTATTAATAGCGCGCCTGCTTGAAATACTTGAGACACTTCAAATCCCATTGCATTACTAACAGCTCATGCAACTGGATTTTCAATTTCTAATGAGGTAACACTTGAAATTGACCATTTATATACAAAAACCATTAAGTGTAGCAGAAGAACTCAATAAATTTATCAAAGAGGTACATCATGCACCAATGCAGTCTATTAGATTTGAGACACTGTCATCAAAATTTCAAAAAGAAATGTCTCTTTTTTGGAAATGGAGGGAGACGTGGTGACTACCTGAAAAGAACATACTCCTATTTATTGACGATAATACCTACTAGTAAAGAATCCGAAAGGGCATTTTATTGTACAGGATAATATGTAACAAGAATAAAAATCCGTTTCAACGATGAAACGCAGTATGAGCTGTGTTTTTAAAAGCTTATTTACAGAAACACAAGAAATGAAGAAATGCTTTTTTTTTTAAATTTCATTGTGTAATATTATTGTTTGTTTCTTATGATGAATTATTTTTATTTGTTTCATTAAAATAAAAAAATCTATTTTTAATTATATTTTCAATTTATTATGCAATTTCAACTATGCTAATATGCAAGTATTTTTAATAAATAGCTCAATCCTAATCCCGGGACCAATTACGGGATTGAAAATATGACACGGTATTGCAAACCCTAAAACAAAACAAAACAAAAAACTTAATTTAAAGTTGTTTTTATAATATGCCTTTATTTAACGGTTTTTAAAAAGAAATTGTACAACTGAAAATTCGCATAAAACAAATGTTTTTCTAAATAATAATATACTGAAGTATGTATAAAAATGCAACACCATGAAGGAATCGTCAGAAATAAATGTAATTTAATGCACTAACGACTTGTATTAGTACAAATAAATGATGAAATTCTTAATGCAAAAAAATAGTATTAAGTGTGTGTGTGTGTATGAAATCAGTATTTGGTGTAGCCACCACGCGCTGCAATAAGTGTTGCTGTACGACGTGGCCGGAGTGAAACAGATTTTGAATGTTTGCTTGTGGAAGAAAGTTCCATATTGCTTTTATGCGCAGCAAAAGTACAAGCTGCAGGACGCTGATCACGAGGGAGAAGCCAAATCCCACACATGCTAAATAGGTGACATATCCGGTGAATAAGCAGGCCAAGGAAGAAGTTTTAAGAGGTGGGCTAAGCAGAAGTCTCGAACAGTCTTTGCAACATGTCTGCGTGCATTTTCCTGCTGAAATGTAGCTCTAGGGATGCCTTGAAGGAAGGGAATGACTTCGGCAATGTAGCACCTCATGGACGAACCTGTTGCTATTGAAGTTACCCTCAATTCGTAACAAATTGGATCTCGTCCATGATACGAAATCGCACCCTTAACACTAACCCCGGGTGTTAGGCCACTATGTTATTCAATAATGTGCTCTGGAAGACAGCATTCATCGGCATAGCGTCTAAAACTAATGCGGCCATCATGGTCCCACAAATTGAAGCTTGATTCATCTGAAAAAGACAGTCTGGTGCCAATCAGCTTGCCAGGCTCTATGCACATGAGCCCATTGAAGACACAGGCGTCGACGGTTTGCCGTGAAGATTATCCTATATAAAGCCACCCTTGCACGCAATTCACGGGGTAGCAGACTTCAACGAATTGACGAAGCCGAAATTAGTACACTCGTAGAAGTAGACCAACGTGCTGCCAACTGCCTGGAAAAATCTGTACGGTCATTCATCGCCATTCGGAGCAAATATCGATCGTTGCGCGCTGACGTCACCTTCCGTCACCCAATGCCAGTTTTTCGAGTTGTTTGGTACTCGTTGTACCACTGCTTCCAAACTCGCCTCACTGTGGAACTGTTCCGCTGCACACGAGTTCCTATTGGGCGATAGGAGAATCCTCCTTCTCAAAGGCTGAAAATCCTGCAAATTACTGGGAGACTGGCGAATTAAAACAACATATATTAGACAAAAAACAAACAAATATATTCTTTAAATACTATTCACTTGGAAGACACGAGGGTTAATTAAAAATTAGTTTCACCCATAAAATGTTGATATTCCATTAGTGTTTGTAATCACTGATCCTTTCAATAACAAAAATATCTTACATTTCGTACCACCATAATAACGATGGCAGAAAATATATATTTGATTGATTGAATGGTATAAATTCTTGCTGAAATTTTAATTTATTGTTCTTAAATAATTTAATTTGTTAGTGCAACGGGCCATAAAAGGGCCATTTGAAGCCCATGGGCTGCAGGTTCAGTATCTCTGCTATAAAGCATTGCTGGTACGCAAGAAGTTAAGTGAATCTAATTCGAGGAAGAAAATAGAAGGGAGATGTATTGATGCTAGTTTGAGCTATACTTGGAGCCTAGAGAAAAAACCCTATATCTGTAGTTCTTTGAAAATGCGTGTTACGTATATTAAATACAAACTATTATTGATTTGGGCTAGCTTACTTTCATTAGTTGTGTTATCAACCTTATTATATTTGGAATTTTTTTGGAATAAATTTGTTTGTGGTGTTCGTGTGTTTTAGAGATGTCTCTCTTCAGACCTCTGTTATCAGACGTAAGCTAAAAATTAATTGCATAATCCACTTATAATTTTGTCCAATAAAGCTAATAATATGGTCTAAAGCAGTGCTTCTCAAACTTTCAATGCTTGCGACTCAATTTTCAATCATAATTTTCATCGCGCTGTATAATAGGTGCAAAATGTCGCAATTTTACCTTTACTGTGAAAAATAAACCCTTATTTTTCACTGTACTATTGTACACCTTCGTTTTTCTTTGCAAGGTATCTGATTCTCTTGAGCAGCAGTAGTTGAGTAGGACAGTTCTCTGATTGTTTTTTGATCCACTCCATATCTGTCTCTAACGCAGAAACACGTCAGAATTTGATGGACTCTCGCTACTTTCGTTGTTGTTGTTTCCCATCACTTTTGGCCTCAAGCAAAGCAACTGTTGAGTACATGGCACTGTTCAAAAACGTATCCGGACCAAAGTCCGAATATCTTACCCTCCGGATAATAAACGTTTGGATAAACGACTGTTACGGAGTGACCGATCGTATAGTGGAGTTTTTACTTTTTAGCACAGTAGAACTATTATAAGTAACCTTTGCAAATTTATAAAGTCAATATATGTAAAGCACACCTCACACACAATGCAATTGAACTGAAGCACGATTTAAAATAACTCGTTGATTTATTTAAAAACATTCAAAAAATTAGGATTTTCAGCGCGGAGTCAGGAATTGAAAGAGAAATTAGAATTAAAACATTATAAATTAACAACTTACAAAATCAACACTTTTGGGGAGAGATGGTTCGTTCGTCACTTCTTCAGTGGTGCAGCAGGCCAACTGATTTCTTTTGCCAGAACAACCCTGCGTTTCTCGCCAACACAGGGCTGATCCGCAGTCCAATCACACTGTACCACCACATTTGGTGCGTAGCGCCTAAAGTGCGAAACCTCCATTTAAATAGGGATTTTTTGTTACGTTGTAACAACGACGTTCTACTGTAAATTGATATATTTTTTAAATAATCTTTTATTTTTTTACTTTCTTTTCAATATGTTCGTGCCCGCCCCCGTAGGGATGTCACGCCCCCGCTGGGGGGGCACAGTTTGAGAAACGCTGGTTTAAAGTAAATGAAAACAATATTTAACAACTTACTCTTATTTCTTATTTTCTTCTTTATTATATATATATAAATATATATATTGGGTGTCTCAGAATTATTGGGAAAAACCTTTTGGGGAGGTTGCGGGCATCACAATTATTCAGATATGCCCAACATCCCTGGTGCTAGGTGGTATTGCTCACAAGGTAGAAGAGGAAGCAGAGTATTATAGTAGTCATTTAGCTATAATCACCTGCAGAACAGTATGGAGCATTTTGTGTACACTGAGCAGCAGATATGCACCTGATTCATGGATTGGCGGAAGGAAGTGCGGAAATAGCAGAAAAATTGTATCACGAGAGGCACCCACAAAGAGATGCTTTAGACCACCGTATGTCACAATTTGTATGAATGAGGATCATTAAGAGGTAATAGGCCCTATGAGGTTTTGACACAAGCACACATATGCACATATATATAAAATACATGTTTTATTACTTTTGTTGTTGTTTATGCCACCTGATCGACAGTAACATCAGATCAAGGGCCACGAAATTCATCGGGGCTAAGGGCTAGAATTTTACGCCTGTCTTTAGTCTAAGCTTTGAGCCCCGTGAAGGTGACAGTACGATTTTGCTCGCTACAAACACGATAGATGGTGACACCAATCGGACCCACTGATTTAACGAGCACGTACTAAGTGTGGTATTGGTGGCGTCGGGCATCGAACTCAAGCCTTCCGGTTCAGCGTCCGTTGCTCCAACCACTAGGCTACCCATAGCCCATCTAATACTTTTAAAATCATTCACCAGAACCATCAACAATTCTAAAAATCAACTCTTCATTAGAAACAAAATAAGTACAAAATATTTATATAGTACCAAACTATGTTTAGTAATAATATATATATGTTTATCTAAATTTAATTATAATTTTAATGGTCATTAAAACTATAAACGTATAGCAGAAATCATAATATTTACAGATTTTGAAATATGAATATATATGTGCGTTATAAATATTAGAAATATTTTTCAATAAATATTTATTTTATGCTATTAATACATTTTACTGATATCTTCTATCAAGTGAAGACGATATTTAATCAAATGCATGTACCATTTATTTTGTATAACGACTAATAATAAA
>BMAO01004386.1:0-18491 GCA_019973975.1 Trichonephila clavata
ATATATGTAGCGCTTTTCAAATTTCAATTAGATCAAAAGTTATTGCAATAAAAAATTTCACATTTTTAGGACATTTGGCAGGGGAGACGTCATGAACAGGGAAAAAATTTCTAACTCCTATTCCAAAAAAACTCGATTTTCTCATGTAAAATCCGACACTGATCACGAATACATGTAGCTCTTTTCAAAATTTCAATTAGATCAAAAGTTATTGCAATAAAAAATTTTCACATTTTATGGATATTTGGCAGGGGAGACGTCATGAACAGGGAAAAAATTTCTAACTCCTATTCCAAAAAACTCGATTTTCTCATGTAAAGTCCGACCCTGATCACGAATACATGTAGCGCTTTTCAAAATTTCAATTAGATCAAAAGTTATTGCAATAAAAAATTTCACATTTTTAGGACATTTGGCAGGGGAGACGTCATGAACAGGGAAAAAATTTCTAACTCCTATTCCAAAAAAACTCGATTTTCTCATGTAAAGTCCGACGCTGATCACGAATACATGTAGCGCTTTTCAAAATTTCAATTAGATCAAAAGTTATTGCAATAAAAAATTTCACATTTTATGGATATTTGGCAGGGGAGACGTCATGAACAGGGAAAAAATTTCTAACTCCTATTCCAAAAAACTCGATTTTCTCATGTAAAGTCCGACGCTGATCACGAATACATGTAGCGCTTTTCAAAATTTCAATTAGATCAAAAGTTATTGCTTTAAAATTTTCACATTTTATGGATATTTGGCAGGTGAGACGTCATGAACAGGGAAAAAATTTCTAACTCCTATTCCAAAAAAACTCAATTTTCTCATGTAAAGTCCGACGCTGATCACGAATACATGTAGCGCTTTTCAAAATTTCAATTAGATCAAAAGTTATTGCAATAAAAAATTTCACATTTTAGGACATTTGGCAGGGGAGACGTCATGAACAGGGAAAAAATTTCTAACTCCTATTCCAAAAAAACTCGATTTTCTCATGTAAAGTCCGACGCTGATCACGAATACATGTAGCGCTTTTCAAAATTTCAATTAGATCAAAAGTTATTGCAATAAAAATTTTCACATTTTATGGATATTTGGCAGGGGAGACGTCATGAACAGGGAAAAAATTTCTAACTCCTATTCCAAAAAACTCGATTTTCTCATGTAAAGTCCGACGCTGATCACGAATACATGTAGCGCTTTTCAAAATTTCAATTAGATCAAAAGTTATTGCAATAAAAATTTTCACATTTTATGGATATTTGGCAGGGGAGACGTCATGAACAGGGAAAAAATTTCTAACTCCTATTCCAAAAAAACTCGATTTTCTCATGTAA
This sequence comes from Trichonephila clavata, assembly GCA_019973975.1. Lineage (NCBI taxonomy): Eukaryota > Metazoa > Arthropoda > Arachnida > Araneae > Nephilidae > Trichonephila > Trichonephila clavata. The sequence continues at coordinate 1,329 of BMAO01004386.1, forward strand.
AGTCCGACGCTGATCACGAATACATGTAGCGCTTTTCAAAATTTCAATTAGATCAAAAGTTATTGCAATAAAAAATTTCACATTTTTAGGACATTTGGCAGGGGAGACGTCATGAACAGGGAAAAAATTTCTAACTCCTATTCCAAAAAAACTCGATTTTCTCATGTAAAGTCCGACGCTGATCACGAATACATGTAGCGCTTTTCAAAATTTCAATTAGATCAAAAGTTATTGCAATAAAAAATTTTCACATTTTATGGATATTTGGCAGGGGAGACGTCATGAACAGGGAAAAAATTTCTAACTCCTATTCCAAAAAACTCGATTTTCTCATGTAAAGTCCGACGCTGATCACGAATACATGTAGCGCTTTTCAAAATTTCAATTAGATCAAAAGTTATTGCAATAAAAATTTCACATTTTATGGACATTTGGCAGGGGAGACGTCATGAACAGGGAAAAAATTTCTAACTCCTATTCCAAAAAAACTCGATTTTCTCATGTAAAGTCCGACGCTGATCACGAATACATGTAGCGCTTTTCAAAATTTCAATTAGATCAAAAGTTATTGCAATAAAAATTTTCACATTTTATGGATATTTGGCAGGGGAGACGTCATGAACAGGGAAAAAATTTCTAACTCCTATTCCAAAAAAACTCGATTTTCTCATGTAAAGTCCGACGCTGATCACGAATATATGTAGCGCTTTTCAAAATTTCAATTAGATCAAAAGTTATTGCAATAAAAAATTTCACATTTTTAGGACATTTGGCAGGGGAGACGTCATGAACAGGGAAAAAATTTCTAACTCCTATTCCAAAAAAACTCGATTTTCTCATGTAAAGTCCGACGCTGATCACGAATACATGTAGCGCTTTTCAAAATTTCAATTAGATCAAAAGTTATTGCAATAAAAAATTTCACATTTTATGGATATTTGGCAGGGGAGACGTCATGAACAGGGAAAAAATTTCTAACTCCTATTCCAACAAACTCGATTTTCTCATGTAAAGTCCGACGCTGATCACGAATACATGTAGCGCTTTTCAAAATTTCAATTAGATCAAAAGTTATTGCAATAAAAAATTTCACATTTTATGGATATTTGGCAGGGGAGACGTCATGAACAGGGAAAAAATTTCTAACTCCTATTCCAAAAAAACTCGATTTTCTCATGTAAAGTCCGACGCTGATCACGAATACATGTAGCGCTTTTCAAAATTTCAATTAGATCAAAAGTTATTGCAATAAAAAATTTCACATTTTTAGGATATTTGGCAGGGGAGACGTCATGAACAGGGAAAAAATTTCTAACTCCTATTCCAAAAAACTCGATTTTCTCATGTAAAGTCCGACGCTGATCACGAATACATGTAGCGCTTTTCAAAATTTCAATTAGATCAAAAGTTATTGCAATAAAAAATTTTCACATTTTATGGATATTTGGCAGGGGAGACGTCATGAACAGGGAAAAAATTTCTAACTCCTATTCCAAAAAAACTCGATTTTCTCATGTAAAGTCCGACGCTGATCACGAATACATGTAGCGCTTTTCAAAATTTCAATTAGATCAAAAGTTATTGCAATAAAAAATTTCACATTTTATGGATATTTGGCAGGGGAGACGTCATGAACAGGGAAAAAATTTCTAACTCCTATTCCAAAAAAACTCGATTTTCTCATGTAAAGTCCGACGCTGATCACGAATACATGTAGCGCTTTTCAAAATTTCAATTAGATCAAAAGTTATTGCAATAAAAAATTTCACATTTTTAGGACATTTGGCAGGGGAGACGTCATGAACAGGGAAAAAATTTCTAACTCCTATTCCAAAAAAACTCGATTTTCTCATGTAAAGTCCGACGCTGATCACGAATACATGTAGCGCTTTTCAAAATTTCAATTAGATCAAAAGTTATTGCAATAAAAAATTTCACATTTTATGGATATTTGGCAGGGGAGACGTCATGAACAGGGAAAAAATTTCTAACTCCTATTCCAAAAAACTCGATTTTCTCATGTAAAGTCCGACGCTGATCACGAATACATGTAGCGCTTTTCAAAATTTCAATTAGATCAAAAGTTATTGCAATAAAAAATTTCACATTTTATGGATATTTGGCAGGGGAGACGTCATGAACAGGGAAAAAATTTCTAACTCCTATTCCAAAAAAACTCGATTTTCTCATGTAAAGTCCGACGCTGATCACGAATACATGTAGCGCTTTTCAAAATTTCAATTAGATCAAAAGTTATTGCAATAAAAAATTTCACATTTTATGGATATTTGGCAGGGGAGACGTCATGAACAGGGAAAAAATTTCTAACTCCTATTCCAAAAAAACTCGATTTTCTCATGTAAAGTCCGACGCTGATCACGAATACATGTAGCGCTTTTCAAAATTTCAATTAGATCAAAAGTTATTGCAATAAAAAATTTCACATTTTATGGATATTTGGCAGGGGAGACGTCATGAACAGGGAAAAAATTTCTAACTCCTATTCCAAAAAAACTCGATTTTCTCATGTAAAGTCCGACGCTGATCACGAATACATGTAGCGCTTTTCAAAATTTCAATTAGATCAAAAGTTATTGCAATAAAAATTTTCACATTTTATGGATATTTGGCAGGGGAGACGTCATGAACAGGGAAAAAATTTCTAACTCCTATTCCAAAAAACTCGATTTTCTCATGTAAAGTCCGACGCTGATCACGAATACATGTAGCGCTTTTCAAAATTTCAATTAGATCAAAAGTTATTGCAATAAAAAATTTCACATTTTATGGATATTTGGCAGGGGAGACGTCATGAACAGGGAAAAAATTTCTAACTCCTATTCCAAAAAAACTCGATTTTCTCATGTAAAGTCCGACGCTGATCACGAATACATGTAGCGCTTTTCAAAATTTCAATTAGATCAAAAGTTATTGCAATAAAAAATTTCACATTTTATGGATATTTGGCAGGGGAGACGTCATGAACAGGGAAAAAATTTCTAACTCCTATTCCAAAAAAACTCGATTTTCTCATGTAAAGTCCGACGCTGATCACGAATACATGTAGCGCTTTTCAAAATTTCAATTAGATCAAAAGTTATTGCAATAAAAAATTTCACATTTTTAGGACATTTGGCAGGGGAGACGTCATGAACAGGGAAAAAATTTCTAACTCCTATTCCAAAAAAACTCGATTTTCTCATGTAAAGTCCGACGCTGATCACGAATACATGTAGCGCTTTTCAAAATTTCAATTAGATCAAAAGTTATTGCAATAAAAAATTTCACATTTTATGGATATTTGGCAGGGGAGACGTCATGAACAGGGAAAAAATTTCTAACTCCTATTCCAAAAAAACTCGATTTTCTCATGTAAAGTCCGACGCTGATCACGAATACATGTAGCGCTTTTCAAAATTTCAATTAGATCAAAAGTTATTGCAATAAAAAATTTCACATTTTTAGGACATTTGGCAGGGGAGACGTCATGAACAGGGAAAAAATTTCTAACTCCTATTCCAAAAAAACTCGATTTTCTCATGTAAAGTCCGACGCTGATCACGAATACATGTAGCGCTTTTCAAAATTTCAATTAGATCAAAAGTTATTGCAATAAAAATTTTCACATTTTATGGATATTTGGCAGGGGAGACGTCATGAACAGGGAAAAAATTTCTAACTCCTATTCCAAAAAAACTCAATTTTCTCATGTAAAGTCCGACGCTGATCACGAATACATGTAGCGCTTTTCAAAATTTCAATTAGATCAAAAGTTATTGCAATAAAAAATTTCACATTTTATGGATATTTGGCAGGGAGACGTCATGAACAGGGAAAAAATTTCTAACTCCTATTCCAAAAAAACTCGATTTTCTCATGTAAAGTCCGACGCTGATCACGAATACATGTAGCGCTTTTCAAAATTTCAATTAGATCAAAAGTTATTGCAATAAAAAATTTCACATTTTATGGATATTTGGCAGGGGAGACGTCATGAACAGGGAAAAAATTTCTAACTCCTATTCCAAAAAACTCGATTTTCTCATGTAAAGTCCGACGCTGATCACGAATACATGTAGCGCTTTTCAAAATTTCAATTAGATCAAAAGTTATTGCAATAAAAAATTTCACATTTTATGGATATTTGGCAGGGAGACGTCATGAACAGGGAAAAAATTTCTAACTCCTATTCCAAAAAACTCGATTTTCTCATGTAAAGTCCGACGCTGATCACGAATACATGTAGCGCTTTTCAAAATTTCAATTAGATCAAAAGTTATTGCAATAAAAATTTTCACATTTTATGGATATTTGGCAGGGGAGACGTCATGAACAGGGAAAAAATTTCTAACTCCTATTCCAAAAAAACTCGATTTTCTCATGTAAAGTCCGACGCTGATCACGAATACATGTAGCGCTTTTCAAAATTTCAATTAGATCAAAAGTTATTGCAATAAAAAATTTCACATTTTATGGACATTTGGCAGGGGAGACGTCATGAACAGGGAAAAAATTTCTAACTCCTATTCCAAAAAAACTCGATTTTCTCATGTAAAGTCCGACGCTGATCACGAATACATGTAGCGCTTTTCAAAATTTCAATTAGATCAAAAGTTATTGCAATAAAAAATTTCACATTTTATGGATATTTGGCAGGGGAGACGTCATGAACAGGGAAAAAATTTCTAACTCCTATTCCAAAAAAACTCGATTTTCTCATGTAAAGTCCGACGCTGATCACGAATACATGTAGCGCTTTTCAAAATTTCAATTAGATCAAAAGTTATTGCAATAAAAATTTTCACATTTTATGGATATTTGGCAGGGGAGACGTCATGAACAGGGAAAAAATTTCTAACTCCTATTCCAAAAAAACTCGATTTTCTCATGTAAAGTCCGACGCTGATCACGAATACATGTAGCGCTTTTCAAAATTTCAATTAGATCAAAAGTTATTGCAATAAAAAATTTCACATTTTATGGATATTTGGCAGGGGAGACGTCATGAACAGGGAAAAAATTTCTAACTCCTATTCCAAAAAAACTCGATTTTCTCATGTAAAGTCCGACGCTGATCACGAATACATGTAGCGCTTTTCAAAATTTCAATTAGATCAAAAGTTATTGCAATAAAAAATTTCACATTTTATGGATATTTGGCAGGGAGACGTCATGAACAGGGAAAAAATTTCTAACTCCTATTCCAAAAAAACTCGATTTTCTCATGTAAAGTCCGACGCTGATCACGAATACATGTAGCGCTTTTCAAAATTTCAATTAGATCAAAAGTTATTGCAATAAAAAATTTCACATTTTATGGATATTTGGCAGGGGAGACGTCATGAACAGGGAAAAAATTTCTAACTCCTATTCCAAAAAAACTCGATTTTCTCATGTAAAGTCCGACGCTGATCACGAATACATGTAGCGCTTTTCAAAATTTCAATTAGATCAAAAGTTATTGCAATAAAAAGTTTTCACATTTTATGGATATTTGGCAGGGGAGACGTCATGAACAGGGAAAAAATTTCTAACTCCTATTCCAAAAAAACTCGATTTTCTCATGTAAAGTCCGACGCTGATCACGAATACATGTAGCGCTTTTCAAAATTTCAATTAGATCAAAAGTTATTGCAATAAAAAATTTCACATTTTATGGATATTTGGCAGGGGAGACGTCATGAACAGGGAAAAAATTTCTAACTCCTATTCCAAAAAAACTCGATTTTCTCATGTAAAGTCCGACGCTGATCACGAATACATGTAGCGCTTTTCAAAATTTCAATTAGATCAAAAGTTATTGCAATAAAAAATTTCACATTTTATGGACATTTGGCAGGGGAGACGTCATGAACAGGGAAAAAATTTCTAACTCCTATTCCAAAAAAACTCGATTTTCTCATGTAAAGTCCGACGCTGATCACGAATACATGTAGCGCTTTTCAAAATTTCAATTAGATCAAAAGTTATTGCAATAAAAAATTTCACATTTTATGGATATTTGGCAGGGGAGACGTCATGAACAGGGAAAAAATTTCTAACTCCTATTCCAAAAAAACTCGATTTTCTCATGTAAAGTCCGACGCTGATCACGAATACATGTAGCGCTTTTCAAAATTTCAATTAGATCAAAAGTTATTGCAATAAAAAATTTCACATTTTATGGATATTTGGCAGGGGAGACGTCATGAACAGGGAAAAAATTTCTAACTCCTATTCCAAAAAAACTCGATTTTCTCATGTAAAGTCCGACGCTGATCACGAATACATGTAGCGCTTTTCAAAATTTCAATTAGATCAAAAGTTATTGCAATAAAAAATTTCACATTTTATGGATATTTGGCAGGGAGACGTCATGAACAGGGAAAAAATTTCTAACTCCTATTCCAAAAAAACTCGATTTTCTCATGTAAAGTCCGACGCTGATCACGAATACATGTAGCGCTTTTCAAAATTTCAATTAGATCAAAAGTTATTGCAATAAAAAATTTCACATTTTATGGATATTTGGCAGGGGAGACGTCATGAACAGGGAAAAAATTTCTAACTCCTATTCCAAAAAACTCGATTTTCTCATGTAAAGTCCGACGCTGATCACGAATACATGTAGCGCTTTTCAAAATTTCAATTAGATCAAAAGTTATTGCAATAAAAAATTTCACATTTTATGGATATTTGGCAGGGGAGACGTCATGAACAGGGAAAAAATTTCTAACTCCTATTCCAAAAAAACTCGATTTTCTCATGTAAAGTCCGACGCTGATCACGAATACATGTAGCGCTTTTCAAAATTTCAATTAGATCAAAAGTTATTGCAATAAAAAATTTCACATTTTATGGATATTTGGCAGGGGAGACGTCATGAACAGGGAAAAAATTTCTAACTCCTATTCCAAAAAAACTCGATTTTCTCATGTAAAGTCCGACGCTGATCACGAATACATGTAGCGCTTTTCAAAATTTCAATTAGATCAAAAGTTATTGCAATAAAAAATTTCACATTTTATGGATATTTGGCAGGGGAGACGTCATGAACAGGGAAAAAATTTCTAACTCCTATTCCAAAAAAACTCGATTTTCTCATGTAAAGTCCGACGCTGATCACGAATACATGTAGCGCTTTTCAAAATTTCAATTAGATCAAAAGTTATTGCAATAAAAAATTTCACATTTTATGGATATTTGGCAGGGGAGACGTCATGAACAGGGAAAAAATTTCTAACTCCTATTCCAAAAAAACTCGATTTTCTCATGTAAAGTCCGACGCTGATCACGAATACATGTAGCGCTTTTCAAAATTTCAATTAGATCAAAAGTTATTGCAATAAAAAATTTCACATTTTATGGATATTTGGCAGGGGAGACGTCATGAACAGGGAAAAAATTTCTAACTCCTATTCCAAAAAAACTCGATTTTCTCATGTAAAGTCCGACGCTGATCACGAATACATGTAGCGCTTTTCAAAATTTCAATTAGATCAAAAGTTATTGCAATAAAAAATTTCACATTTTATGGATATTTGGCAGGGGAGACGTCATGAACAGGGAAAAAATTTCTAACTCCTATTCCAAAAAAACTCGATTTTCTCATGTAAAGTCCGACGCTGATCACGAATACATGTAGCGCTTTTCAAAATTTCAATTAGATCAAAAGTTATTGCAATAAAAAATTTTCACATTTTATGGATATTTGGCAGGGGAGACGTCATGAACAGGGAAAAAATTTCTAACTCCTATTCCAAAAAACTCGATTTTCTCATGTAAAGTCCGACGCTGATCACGAATACATGTAGCGCTTTTCAAAATTTCAATTAGATCAAAAGTTATTGCAATAAAAAATTTCACATTTTATGGATATTTGGCAGGGGAGACGTCATGAACAGGGAAAAAATTTCTAACTCCTATTCCAAAAAAACTCGATTTTCTCATGTAAAGTCCGACGCTGATCACGAATACATGTAGCGCTTTTCAAAATTTCAATTAGATCAAAAGTTATTGCAATAAAAAATTTCACATTTTATGGATATTTGGCAGGGGAGACGTCATGAACAGGGAAAAAATTTCTAACTCCTATTCCAAAAAAACTCGATTTTCTCATGTAAAGTCCGACGCTGATCACGAATACATGTAGCGCTTTTCAAAATTTCAATTAGATCAAAAGTTATTGCAATAAAAAATTTCACATTTTATGGATATTTGGCAGGGAGACGTCATGAACAGGGAAAAAATTTCTAACTCCTATTCCAAAAAAACTCGATTTTCTCATGTAAAGTCCGACGCTGATCACGAATACATGTAGCGCTTTTCAAAATTTCAATTAGATCAAAAGTTATTGCAATAAAAAATTTCACATTTTATGGATATTTGGCAGGGAGACGTCATGAACAGGGAAAAAATTTCTAACTCCTATTCCAAAAAAACTCGATTTTCTCATGTAAAGTCCGACGCTGATCACGAATACATGTAGCGCTTTTCAAAATTTCAATTAGATCAAAAGTTATTGCAATAAAAAATTTCACATTTTATGGATATTTGGCAGGGGAGACGTCATGAACAGGGAAAAAATTTCTAACTCCTATTCCAAAAAAACTCGATTTTCTCATGTAAAGTCCGACGCTGATCACGAATACATGTAGCGCTTTTCAAAATTTCAATTAGATCAAAAGTTATTGCAATAAAAAATTTCACATTTTTAGGACATTTGGCAGGGGAGACGTCATGAACAGGGAAAAAATTTCTAACTCCTATTCCAAAAAAACTCGATTTTCTCATGTAAAGTCCGACGCTGATCACGAATACATGTAGCGCTTTTCAAAATTTCAATTAGATCAAAAGTTATTGCAATAAAAAATTTCACATTTTATGGATATTTGGCAGGGGAGACGTCATGAACAGGGAAAAAATTTCTAACTCCTATTCCAAAAAAACTCGATTTTCTCATGTAAAGTCCGACGCTGATCACGAATACATGTAGCGCTTTTCAAAATTTCAATTAGATCAAAAGTTATTGCAATAAAAAATTTTCACATTTTATGGATATTTGGCAGGGGAGACGTCATGAACAGGGAAAAAATTTCTAACTCCTATTCCAAAAAACTCGATTTTCTCATGTAAAGTCCGACGCTGATCACGAATACATGTAGCGCTTTTCAAAATTTCAATTAGATCAAAAGTTATTGCAATAAAAAATTTCACATTTTATGGATATTTGGCAGGGGAGACGTCATGAACAGGGAAAAAATTTCTAACTCCTATTCCAAAAAAACTCGATTTTCTCATGTAAAGTCCGACGCTGATCACGAATACATGTAGCGCTTTTCAAAATTTCAATTAGATCAAAAGTTATTGCAATAAAAAATTTCACATTTTATGGATATTTGGCAGGGGAGACGTCATGAACAGGGAAAAAATTTCTAACTCCTATTCCAAAAAAACTCAATTTTCTCATGTAAAGTCCGACGCTGATCACGAATACATGTAGCGCTTTTCAAAATTTCAATTAGATCAAAAGTTATTGCAATAAAAAATTTTCACATTTTATGGATATTTGGCAGGGGAGACGTCATGAACAGGGAAAAAATTTCTAACTCCTATTCCAAAAAAACTCGATTTTCTCATGTAAAGTCCGACGCTGATCACGAATACATGTAGCGCTTTTCAAAATTTCAATTAGATCAAAAGTTATTGCAATAAAAAATTTCACATTTTATGGATATTTGGCAGGGGAGACGTCATGAACAGGGAAAAAATTTCTAACTCCTATTCCAAAAAAACTCGATTTTCTCATGTAAAGTCCGACGCTGATCACGAATACATGTAGCGCTTTTCAAAATTTCAATTAGATCAAAAGTTATTGCAATAAAAAATTTCACATTTTATGGACATTTGGCAGGGGAGACGTCATGAACAGGGAAAAAATTTCTAACTCCTATTCCAAAAAAACTCGATTTTCTCATGTAAAGTCCGACGCTGATCACGAATACATGTAGCGCTTTTCAAAATTTCAATTAGATCAAAAGTTATTGCAATAAAAAATTTCACATTTTTAGGATATTTGGCAGGGAGACGTCATGAACAGGGAAAAAATTTCTAACTCCTATTCCAAAAAAACTCGATTTTCTCATGTAAAGTCCGACGCTGATCACGAATACATGTAGCGCTTTTCAAAATTTCAATTAGATCAAAAGTTATTGCAATAAAAAATTTCACATTTTATGGATATTTGGCAGGGAGACGTCATGAACAGGGAAAAAATTTCTAACTCCTATTCCAAAAAAACTCGATTTTCTCATGTAAAGTCCGACGCTGATCACGAATACATGTAGCGCTTTTCAAAATTTCAATTAGATCAAAAGTTATTGCAATAAAAATTTTCACATTTTATGGATATTTGGCAGGGGAGACGTCATGAACAGGGAAAAAATTTCTAACTCCTATTCCAAAAAACTCGATTTTCTCATGTAAAGTCCGACGCTGATCACGAATACATGTAGCGCTTTTCAAAATTTCAATTAGATCAAAAGTTATTGCAATAAAAAATTTCACATTTTATGGATATTTGGCAGGGGAGACGTCATGAACAGGGAAAAAATTTCTAACTCCTATTCCAAAAAAACTCGATTTTCTCATGTAAAGTCCGACGCTGATCACGAATACATGTAGCGCTTTTCAAAATTTCAATTAGATCAAAAGTTATTGCAATAAAAAATTTCACATTTTATGGATATTTGGCAGGGGAGACGTCATGAACAGGGAAAAAATTTCTAACTCCTATTCCAAAAAAACTCGATTTTCTCATGTAAAGTCCGACGCTGATCACGAATACATGTAGCGCTTTTCAAAATTTCAATTAGATCAAAAGTTATTGCAATAAAAAATTTCACATTTTATGGATATTTGGCAGGGGAGACGTCATGAACAGGGAAAAAATTTCTAACTCCTATTCCAAAAAAACTCGATTTTCTCATGTAAAGTCCGACGCTGATCACGAATACATGTAGCGCTTTTCAAAATTTCAATTAGATCAAAAGTTATTGCAATAAAAAATTTCACATTTTTAGGACATTTGGCAGGGAGACGTCATGAACAGGGAAAAAATTTCTAACTCCTATTCCAAAAAAACTCGATTTTCTCATGTAAAGTCCGACGCTGATCACGAATACATGTAGCGCTTTTCAAAATTTCAATTAGATCAAAAGTTATTGCAATAAAAAGTTTTCACATTTTATGGATATTTGGCAGGGGAGACGTCATGAACAGGGAAAAAATTTCTAACTCCTATTCCAACAAAACTCGATTTTCTCATGTAAAGTCCGACGCTGATCACGAATACATGTAGCGCTTTTCAAAATTTCAATTAGATCAAAAGTTATTGCAATAAAAAATTTTCACATTTTATGGATATTTGGCAGGGGAGACGTCATGAACAGGGAAAAAATTTCTAACTCCTATTCCAAAAAACTCAATTTTCTCATGTAAAGTCCGACGCTGATCACGAATACATGTAGCGCTTTTCAAAATTTCAATTAGATCAAAAGTTATTGCAATAAAAATTTTCACATTTTATGGATATTTGGCAGGGGAGACGTCATGAACAGGGAAAAAATTTCTAACTCCTATTCCAAAAAAACTCGATTTTCTCATGTAAAGTCCGACGCTGATCACGAATACATGTAGCGCTTTTCAAAATTTCAATTAGATCAAAAGTTATTGCAATAAAAAATTTCACATTTTATGGATATTTGGCAGGGGAGACGTCATGAACAGGGAAAAAATTTCTAACTCCTATTCCAAAAAAACTCGATTTTCTCATGTAAAGTCCGACGCTGATCACGAATACATGTAGCGCTTTTCAAAATTTCAATTAGATCAAAAGTTATTGCAATAAAAAATTTTCACATTTTATGGATATTTGGCAGGGGAGACGTCATGAACAGGGAAAAAATTTCTAACTCCTATTCCAAAAAAACTCGATTTTCTCATGTAAAGTCCGACGCTGATCACGAATACATGTAGCGCTTTTCAAAATTTCAATTAGATCAAAAGTTATTGCAATAAAAAATTTCACATTTTATGGATATTTGGCAGGGGAGACGTCATGAACAGGGAAAAAATTTCTAACTCCTATTCCAAAAAACTCGATTTTCTCATGTAAAGTCCGACGCTGATCACGAATACATGTAGCGCTTTTCAAAATTTCAATTAGATCAAAAGTTATTGCAATAAAAAATTTCACATTTTATGGATATTTGGCAGGGGAGACGTCATGAACAGGGAAAAAATTTCTAACTCCTATTCCAAAAAAACTCGATTTTCTCATGTAAAGTCCGACGCTGATCACGAATACATGTAGCGCTTTTCAAAATTTCAATTAGATCAAAAGTTATTGCAATAAAAAATTTCACATTTTTAGGACATTTGGCAGGGGAGACGTCATGAACAGGGAAAAAATTTCTAACTCCTATTCCAAAAAAACTCGATTTTCTCATGTAAAGTCCGACGCTGATCACGAATACATGTAGCGCTTTTCAAAATTTCAATTAGATCAAAAGTTATTGCAATAAAAAATTTTCACATTTTATGGATATTTGGCAGGGGAGACGTCATGAACAGGGAAAAAATTTCTAACTCCTATTCCAAAAAAACTCGATTTTCTCATGTAAAGTCCGACGCTGATCACGAATACATGTAGCGCTTTTCAAAATTTCAATTAGATCAAAAGTTATTGCAATAAAAAATTTCACATTTTATGGATATTTGGCAGGGAGACGTCATGAACAGGGAAAAAATTTCTAACTCCTATTCCAAAAAAACTCGATTTTCTCATGTAAAGTCCGACGCTGATCACGAATACATGTAGCGCTTTTCAAAATTTCAATTAGATCAAAAGTTATTGCAATAAAAAATTTCACATTTTATGGATATTTGGCAGGGAGACGTCATGAACAGGGAAAAAATTTCTAACTCCTATTCCAAACAAACTCGATTTTCTCATGTAAAGTCCGACGCTGATCACGAATACATGTAGCGCTTTTCAAAATTTCAATTAGATCAAAAGTTATTGCAATAAAAAATTTCACATTTTATGGATATTTGGCAGGGGAGACGTCATGAACAGGGAAAAAATTTCTAACTCCTATTCCAAAAAAACTCGATTTTCTCATGTAAAGTCCGACGCTGATCACGAATACATGTAGCGCTTTTCAAAATTTCAATTAGATCAAAAGTTATTGCAATAAAAAATTTCACATTTTATGGATATTTGGCAGGGAGACGTCATGAACAGGGAAAAAATTTCTAACTCCTATTCCAAAAAAACTCGATTTTCTCATGTAAAGTCCGACGCTGATCACGAATATATGTAGCGCTTTTCAAAATTTCAATTAGATCAAAAGTTATTGCAATAAAAAATTTCACATTTTTAGGACATTTGGCAGGGGAGACGTCATGAACAGGGAAAAAATTTCTAACTCCTATTCCAAAAAAACTCGATTTTCTCATGTAAAGTCCGACGCTGATCACGAATACATGTAGCGCTTTTCAAAATTTCAATTAGATCAAAAGTTATTGCAATAAAAAATTTTCACATTTTATGGATATTTGGCAGGGGAGACGTCATGAACAGGGAAAAAATTTCTAACTCCTATTCCAACAAAACTCAATTTTCTCATGTAAAGTCCGACGCTGATCACGAATACATGTAGCGCTTTTCAAAATTTCAATTAGATCAAAAGTTATTGCAATAAAAAATTTCACATTTTATGGACATTTGGCAGGGGAGACGTCATGAACAGGGAAAAAATTTCTAACTCCTATTCCAAAAAAACTCGATTTTCTCATGTAAAGTCCGACGCTGATCACGAATACATGTAGCGCTTTTCAAAATTTCAATTAGATCAAAAGTTATTGCAATAAAAAATTTCACATTTTAGGATATTTGGCAGGGAGACGTCATGAACAGGGAAAAAATTTCTAACTCCTATTCCAAAAAAACTCGATTTTCTCATGTAAAGTCCGACGCTGATCACGAATACATGTAGCGCTTTTCAAAATTTCAATTAGATCAAAAGTTATTGCAATAAAAAATTTCACATTTTATGGATATTTGGCAGGGGAGACGTCATGAACAGGGAAAAAATTTCTAACTCCTATTCCAAAAAACTCGATTTTCTCATGTAAAGTCCGACGCTGATCACGAATACATGTAGCGCTTTTCAAAATTTCAATTAGATCAAAAGTTATTGCAATAAAAAATTTCACATTTTATGGATATTTGGCAGGGAGACGTCATGAACAGGGAAAAAATTTCTAACTCCTATTCCAAAAAAACTCGATTTTCTCATGTAAAGTCCGACGCTGATCACGAATACATGTAGCGCTTTTCAAAATTTCAATTAGATCAAAAGTTATTGCAATAAAAAATTTCACATTTTATGGACATTTGGCAGGGGAGACGTCATGAACAGGGAAAAAATTTCTAACTCCTATTCCAAAAAAACTCGATTTTCTCATGTAAAGTCCGACGCTGATCACGAATACATGTAGCGCTTTTCAAAATTTCAATTAGATCAAAAGTTATTGCAATAAAAAATTTCACATTTTATGGATATTTGGCAGGGAGACGTCATGAACAGGGAAAAAATTTCTAACTCCTATTCCAAAAAAACTCGATTTTCTCATGTAAAGTCCGACGCTGATCACGAATACATGTAGCGCTTTTCAAAATTTCAATTAGATCAAAAGTTATTGCAATAAAAAATTTCACATTTTATGGATATTTGGCAGGGGAGACGTCATGAACAGGGAAAAAATTTCTAACTCCTATTCCAAAAAAACTCGATTTTCTCATGTAAAGTCCGACGCTGATCACGAATACATGTAGCGCTTTTCAAAATTTCAATTAGATCAAAAGTTATTGCAATAAAAAATTTTCACATTTTTTGGATATTTGGCAGGGGAGACGTCATGAACAGGGAAAAAATTTCTAACTCCTATTCCAAAAAAACTCGATTTTCTCATGTAAAGTCCGACGCTGATCACGAATACATGTAGCGCTTTTCAAAATTTCAATTAGATCAAAAGTTATTGCAATAAAAAATTTAACATTTTTATGGACATTTGGCAGGGGAGAGGTCATGAACAGGGAAAAAATTTCTAACTCCTATTCCAAAAAAACTCGATTTTCTCATGTAAAGTCCGACGCTGATCACGAATACATGTAGCGCTTTTCAAAATTTCAATTAGATCAAAAGTTATTGCAATAAAAAATTTCACATTTTTAGGACATTTGGCAGGGAGACGTCATGAACAGGGAAAAAATTTCTAACTCCTATTCCAAAAAAACTCGATTTTCTCATGTAAAGTCCGACGCTGATCACGAATACATGTAGCGCTTTTCAAAATTTCAATTAGATCAAAAGTTATTGCAATAAAAAATTTCACATTTTATGGATATTTGGCAGGGGAGACGTCATGAACAGGGAAAAAATTTCTAACTCCTATTCCAAAAAAACTCGATTTTCTCATGTAAAGTCCGACGCTGATCACGAATACATGTAGCGCTTTTCAAAATTTCAATTAGATCAAAAGTTATTGCAATAAAAAATTTCACATTTTATGGATATTTGGCAGGGGAGACGTCATGAACAGGGAAAAAATTTCTAACTCCTATTCCAACAAAACTCAATTTTCTCATGTAAAGTCCGACGCTGATCACGAATACATGTAGCGCTTTTCAAAATTTCAATTAGATCAAAAGTTATTGCAATAAAAAATTTCACATTTTATGGATATTTGGCAGGGGAGACGTCATGAACAGGGAAAAAATTTCTAACTCCTATTCCAAAAAAACTCGATTTTCTCATGTAAAGTCCGACGCTGATCACGAATACATGTAGCGCTTTTCAAAATTTCAATTAGATCAAAAGTTATTGCAATAAAAAGTTTTCACATTTTATGGATATTTGGCAGGGGAGACGTCATGAACAGGGAAAAAATTTCTAACTCCTATTCCAACAAAACTCAATTTTCTCATGTAAAGTCCGACGCTGATCACGAATACATGTAGCGCTTTTCAAAATTTCAATTAGATCAAAAGTTATTGCAATAAAAAATTTTCACATTTTATGGATATTTGGCAGGGGAGACGTCATGAACAGGGAAAAAATTTCTAACTCCTATTCCAAAAAAACTCGATTTTCTCATGTAAAGTCCGACGCTGATCACGAATACATGTAGCGCTTTTCAAAATTTCAATTAGATCAAAAGTTATTGCAATAAAAAATTTCACATTTTATGGATATTTGGCAGGGAGACGTCATGAACAGGGAAAAAATTTCTAACTCCTATTCCAAAAAAACTCGATTTTCTCATGTAAAGTCCGACGCTGATCACGAATATATGTAGCGCTTTTCAAAATTTCAATTAGATCAAAAGTTATTGCAATAAAAAATTTCACATTTTTAGGACATTTGGCAGGGGAGACGTCATGAACAGGGAAAAAATTTCTAACTCCTATTCCAAAAAAACTCGATTTTCTCATGTAAAATCCGACGCTGATCACGAATACATGTAGCTCTTTTCAAAATTTCAATTAGATCAAAAGTTATTGCAATAAAAAATTTCACATTTTATGGATATTTGGCAGTGGAGACGTCATGAACAGGGAAAAAATTTCTAACTCCTATTCCAAAAAACTCGATTTTCTCATGTAAAGTCCGACGCTGATCACGAATACATGTAGCGCTTTTCAAAATTTCAATTAGATCAAAAGTTATTGCAATAAAAAATTTCACATTTTATGGATATTTGGCAGGGGAGACGTCATGAACAGGGAAAAAATTTCTAACTCCTATTCCAACAAAACTCAATTTTCTCATGTAAAGTCCGACGCTGATCACGAATACATGTAGCGCTTTTCAAAATTTCAATTAGATCAAAAGTTATTGCAATAAAAAGTTTTCACATTTTATGGATATTTGGCAGGGGAGACGTCATGAACAGGGAAAAAATTTCTAACTCCTATTCCAAAAAAACTCGATTTTCTCATGTAAAGTCCGACGCTGATCACGAATATATGTAGCGCTTTTCAAAATTTCAATTAGATCAAAAGTTATTGCAATAAAAAATTTCACATTTTTAGGACATTTGGCAGGGGAGACGTCA
>BMAO01004387.1:0-17397 GCA_019973975.1 Trichonephila clavata
AAAAAAAAAAAAAACCTATTTAACAAGTAATAATCCTCGAATTAACAAATTGTTTAAACTAGAGGTCCTCGACCCGTGAGCCACGAATGGTTCGCTGAAGACATTTTAGTATCCTTTCATTTGAATTTGAAGAAAAAATTACCTTGTCTGCTTTTTGTCATAATAAACACCATATTTTCTTTTAACTTAATATTTAAAGCATTGATAGCCGTGTGTAGCCTAGTGCTTAGAGCATCGGACTCCAGACCGGAGGGCCTGCGTTCGATGCCCAATGCCACCAAATACCACCGAGTACATACGGAGTACGTACTCGTTTAATCAGTGGCTCCGAAAGTCTTGTGGGTGGTCGCAGCAGGAACCACGAGTGCAGGGGACTGGAGAATATTTCTCCTGCAGATTCATGCCTAAATTGTGGAGGTGGATATAGGTGGTGTCGCCATCTGTCGTTTAAAAAATCCAACCTGTTTTACAGGCTCTGGTAACTTTCACTTCCCCTTCGGGAAGGACACGACAACAACAACATTTAAAACTTTTATAGATATGCTTGATATCTTATTTGAGATACAATTGTCTTTAAGCGAGGAATTTTTCTAAAATGTCATCGTAATCTTAAATAATTTTGAGTATGAAAAATCCCATTTATCGGTCCTAAGTTGCATTTGGATATTTTATAAATCTTATTTTATAAATTTTTCATTTTGTTTGAAAACTTTGGATCTTTATTATATTTATATTCGCCATTGATATTTTGAAATGGGATTTTGTATTTTAGGATTCACATAATTTCGAATTTTTGCTTAGTTATAAAATTGTGTGATTTATATATATCTGTAACACCATCCTTTAGAATCAGCTGTAGTCTTGAAAAACACAAACCTACCTCTCTTATTTAAATTCATCACTACATTATTTTGTTGCCGTCTTGTGTCCCACGGATCATTACAAATTTATTTATGTGGTCCACAATTCATTGCGGATTTATTGTATCGTTCTCGAGCGTTAATGGTTGAAGACCCCTAATTTAAACAATTTAAAGAAATGAAAAATTTGTGTTGGTTTGTATTTGAAAAAATCGTATTTTTTTTTCAAATGACATATTTTTTTATCCAAAGCAGAAAAACACTTTCCTTGTAAACAGACAATTTCGACGGGAAAAAGTGCAAACCATTTTTAGACTATACAAGAGGCAGATGAGTCATGAGTGTAAAATATCGAGTGAGTATAAAATAAGACAGAGCATTTCTTTCTATCTAAATCTCACCCCATTACATTATACAGGGGATATTTTAACGATTATGTTTCATTTGATGAAAGAATACCTATCTGTGCAATTTAAGTTGAGGAAATTGTTAAGTTGGTCTAAGCCAATGAATAGCGATTCTAATAAAGATATTATTGATAGTGAAACTCCTATCAAACTACATTTTCTAATACTTTACAGTTTTTGGAAACTGAAAACATACCTCATGCAGCAGAATGTAAATGACGCAATATTTTATTCTCTCTTTAAAGATGTACATCGAGTCAAGAATCAAAAAGAGTGTCAAACATCAGTTAGTCAGTATTCTAAACTTTCCAATTAACTGGTGCGTAATCATTCACTAATAGTATTTTCAGCTGTTGAATGAAAAGTGTGCAATATTTAACTAAGGATGGTTTTGTGTGCGTGTGTGTGATTTTTTTTATATAGAATTTCCCAAAATTAAGGTAAACAAATCTGTATTTTCCTTGGACACCGAATTACCTAACAAAATGTTCTGTCCAGATGAAATTCTTAAATCGCATCCAACTGTAATAAAATACTCTGAAAAATAGATACACGCATTAAAAAAAGTATAATCTAAAATAAATGTTTAATAAATTATAGATAAAAAAACTAAACAAGATATCAATCATTGGCATGGCCAAGTAATTTTAGCGCGTTTTTCACATGTTGTATTTTACAATAATGCAACTAATGAACTTTTTACTAACAGAAAGTAGTACGGTACCACTCCTATAAATGAACTACTATTGAGTTGAAAAGAAATAATGACACAAATCTGTATCAGCACTATGAAAAAGCAAAACTAGCGAAATTCAGGCAAAATTTGTAGGAAAATTCGGGAAAACTATGGGAAAATTTAAATAAGATTCGGCTCATCTAGGGCACAAATGCGACCAAATGCGAGAACCTGAGGTCAATTGGTTGCTTTTTGGCTGAAAAAGGGTTCGACAAAATATGGAACGAAGACGACGACGAAATTTGCGTCCTAATAGCGCTTTTGTTGCACTACGTGAAAAACGCGCTAAAAACACCCTTTTATAGCTATTCGAACTAAGTTGTACTTAATCTTTTAGTCACCAAAACTGGAAATGGGATCTGAAATTAGTCACCAGCTACGGGAGGGAATATGGGAAATCGTTAATTCTGATGATCCTAGTCATGACAATGGAACACAATCATTAAATTATTGTATTGTCATCGGTTCTGGAGAAGTGAACAAAATCTCGTATTAATCTGACCTTTTAAAGTGAGTAAAAATTCTGTTAAAAGATTCCGTTGCATACAAGTAAAGCTTATAAAAGGGTGTTAAAAAGAGAGTGTAGCTTTTTTTCATTCAGCCAGAAAATTATTTTTATTATGATTAATGAAGCGAGTTTTAATTATACTATATATATAAAGAAAGTGACATTGGTGTTTATATAACACGTGACATATTTTATTTATATTGGTTATCATTTTGGAAGAAAAAAAAATAATCTTTTTTCAAGGTTTAATTTATTGTGTTTCTTTTCTTTCTTTTTTTTTTCTGTCTCGTTTCTTAGATAAAAAGATGCAATTTTATTTATTTCTGCTTTTGCTAATTATTATATAAAATAACAAACTAAAAACATTCAGCTTTATTACAAAGTAATTTATTTTATGGACTATTATTTACGTATGATAAACAAATCAACCAAATATAAAACAAAGGCTTCCAGCCTTTTGGACTCATAAATATCACCTTACATTAATCTGGTTAAATATTTACTTGCATTCTAATATCGAAATAGTTACGTTTGTTGAAAGAAGTGAAGAATATATCTGAAAGAAGAAAAATAATATGGTTTGGGACTATTGCATTTTGTTTCCAATTTTCTAAAGTATTTTTTATGTTTATTTTAAAGATTCATTCATATATATACTTTCTATTTCAAGAAATACTCGTGTAAACATTTTAATAATTTAGCAAATTTGACTAAATTTGCTTGGAAACGTGATTTTGAAAGAGCAAATAAAAACATAACTTTTTTTGTTATTTAATATCAATTGAATTAGAATATGCATATAAAATTTATTTTAAAGAAAATTACAAGAAAAATAAATCTTAATGCAAAACATGAAGAAAAAGAATAACATATTTTCAAAACATCTCTTTTCATGAAAATGTATAAAAATGTTTCTATAATAATAATATTTTGCCCAAATACATAGCTAGGATTTCTATAGCAGGGATGAACTCAATTTTTTTTTGAAAAATTCGCATTATTTTCAGAGTTATGGTCGATCGAAATAGTAACTCGTGTTTTTTTTGTTTAAGTTCTCTAATCTGATACAATACACAAGCTATATGAAAAAAAAATGTAAGTCAATTCCTCCTTCGGTCAACAAAAATTTTTTATTTTAGCTAATTGAATTTAATTAATTATAATTAATATTTGAAAAAAAACTGTTTTTACATCAAGTGTTATCCACTACAAGTTTAAAAATATGTATTTGAACGAAGTGGGGATAAAAAAAATTAAGTAATTGAATCCCAGAACAAATTCATTCGAAAAACCTTCTGGTGCCATCTTTTGCAGCTAGTTCGAGCTTCGTCAGAAATAACGCTGAATAGATTTTAAATTAAAAAATAAAATTTAATTAATGAGTTAATACTTGAAAAACTGATTGAACAGCAAGTGTTAGCTATTAAAGTTTTTAAAAAATGTATTTGAATTTGAATGGATGAATAAAAAGTATTTTATTAGCGATTAAATATTTGAATTATATATATATATATGAATATAAAAAATCCTTTTCAAAATTATTTATTACAAACGTTTTAGTTCATCCCCGGTATAGAAGTCACATCTCTATATAAAGGCAAAATATTATTCTCATAGAGGCATTTTCATAAAAGGTGGTTTCTTTTAAAATACATTATTCTTTCTTCATTTTTGCCCCCAATAGTTAGATTAAATAATTTTATCCTGCATTAATATTGTTAAAACTACTTTATATGTATATTCTAATTCAACTGACACTAAATAATAAAAAAATTAATCATCCATTTATACACTTTTTCAAAATGAATTTCCTTAATATAGTTAGTCACTTTTCACAATCGATAAAAAATGTTATGTGATAGATATCTTCATTATTTATTATTATATTACATTCATCATATTGTACTCCATTAAATAGAATTCTCTAGAGTTTTGAGAATGAAAATAAATATTATTTTAATGTATTGAGTACGCGTGAACTCAAAATATTTAGCAGAAGGAAAAGCACAGAATGAGTACTTACTGTAAAATAAGTATCATTCTAAATATGCTTACTTGCTATTGTATAAAGCAATGCTGATATGAAGTTAAACTTTTTAAAAGCGCAAACGATTTTTTTAACAGAATTTCTATTTTTGAATACAATTTCAGAAAACAGATCGATATTTTTTATTTTTTTATAAATATAATCAAGTTTCTCGAAATTTCAAATAATTATTGTTTCCGAAGAATCCATTTATAATTACATGATGCCATAGCGTTTTTAAATATTCTACGAATATCCGAGTTATTTTGAGAAAATGCGATCAATATATATTTAAATTCTACATTATAAATTTAATTTCAGTGTTAAAATACTACACTGAAACATTTTAAAAAGCTATCTAAATAACTGGTGATTCAAAGAATTTTGTAAAAAGGTAATTAATGGAGTGATGTTTATCGTAAATAGAACAACCCTTCGCAGAAATACAACCCTAGATACATTGAATATTCTAAACAGTCACTAAGGCTTCGTTTTTGTATGTTTATGGTAATAATGTATATACCATGTTAATTATCGCGGCTTAATTCTCAGTAATCCCTATGTGTGAACCTTTCCTAACTGATGGGGGATTCAGTCAGTCTGTAAAAAACTTTGGCCGATAACGGACCCCAAAATCGGTGGGTGTGCCTACCCACAAATAATAGTTTTTAATTTATATTTAATTGTTTGTGTGCTGTGTGTCGTCATAATAAATGTTTAAAAACGAAAATTAAGGACTGATATTTGAAAACTGAATACGCAACCAAATCACAACATTAATTCTAATTTCAAAGATATACATGTTCCTTCTTAATGAAAGATTTAGTAAAAGATATCCACATTTTGTAATTTTTGTTATTAATTAAATAGCAATACCAGATTTAATAAAAAAAAAATTCCAAAACAAAAATTTACATAGAAAATCTGAAGAATTAATTTTTTAAAAAGAAAACTGGGGTGGGAGTGGAGTACTCCAGACCAAACCCCATTGTACGTCTTAAAATAGTGTAAATAATTTATATCTGGATCTTTAATACATCCATATTACTTTCTGTTGTATTTATTTTATGATAAAAATTGTAATATTCCTGGTGCCGATATAAATTAATGGACTGTAAGTTTTATAACAAATTTTAATGAGCGAAACGGATCCCAACCATATGGGATCGCTATACTTTTTGAACTGAATCCAAAGGTTACAACAGTTGGCTCGGAGCAAAATCTATACAAGGAATTCTCGCCAACTGGCGCCAACAATTCCCAATTGCAAGCCCCTTACATCATAATGGCGTTTCAGATTGTCTATGCAGCCAAGTTGATATCATTTTTGGCGACCAGATTTGGCGAAACTAAACAAATTTATTACAGCATCTCGAAAAAATTTTTTTTTATTATAAGAGATGAAGCTACTTTAGCATAAAATAAAAATTTGATTACAAAATACCAATATATATATATATATATATATTAATAATATTAATATTTTTAATTATTAACTATACTACATTACAAAAGTTTTGAAAGGGATCGAATAAGTTTTAACAACACAAATTATAAATGAAATAATCTAGAAAATAAAATATTACGTAGAATTTGTCACATTTACTGCTTAAATAAGAACTAAAACTGGTTGAAGTAATAAAGAATTTAATTCAAATTAATAAAAATCAAAAAATTTAAGTCGAAACATTATAGAAGAAAATATAAATGCACGTCAAGTATTATCACGAAATAAATTTAAAATTTTATTCAACTGAAATATCTACATATTTTATCTTTTTTGTAGATTATTTCAGTTTTGGCAATGTGGAAACATACTTAACATTTTCTGTTAAGATGACACATAACCATTTACTTGACAAAATTCGGCCAAAAACTCGAATCATTTTTTTAGCCTAAATTATTTTTCATATATTTTTCTATCATCTCCCAAAATATGAAAGTTCTAAAGTTAAAAATATCCAGAGTTATGATAACGTTTACCTTTGTTTTTATTCAAATCCCTAGGACAAATTTAAAAAAAATTTAGTCTGTTTTATCTCAGAAAGAAAAAAATAACTGATTTACTTCCATTTTAAATGCCAAGTTAGAAAGAAAATTTTTTCATATTTTTCTAACTATCACTAATAATGCACGCGGCAAAAGTTAGCGGGCAATTTTTGATCAAATCATTACTTATTTTTTTAGAAATAGTTAAATTTAGAATTTATAGATTTTTCAAGAAATTTTTGATAAACATTCATAAAAAAGTATTTTAAGAGGACTTGATACCCCAAAAATTACCAAACAGTCGTTTTTTTATTTTTATTTAATCTTATTCATTGCATTATTATCTTTCGATTGATATATCACTTGTGCATATCGGGAAGTTAGAAGTTTTGATAAAAAAAATCTGTTTTAAAAAGAGAAATAACAACTATATAAAAAAATGTGTAATATATAAAGTAGGATATTACCCAAGCAATACAATAATGTAATTTTTTTCTTTGTGAAATGTCTGCATGTAAAATTTTTAAATTAAGGCATTTTACATTCATAATTTCAGTTTTTATTCCTCCGATTTTTTAAGAATATAATATTTCGATATTATGTGAAGAAAAAAAATTAAAACTTCTGCCTTGACAAAAAAGTTTTTTTAACATTTTCTTGAATTTTCTTTTGTAATTAATACTCCCTAAAAATTGATCATTTATGAAAATAAATGGGTTGAAAAAATACGAAAATGCAATTATTTTAAAGAAAAATATATAACTTATGTCTTAAAATGGTATTTTAAGTTTTTTTAAGCTTATTATATAATTGTTTTTTTTTTCAAAATTATAAACTTTAAAGTGATTTTTCACAGTTTGTGTTTTTTTTATACATTAGTACATTCAAAATGTTACTCCTCCCACAATTATTTACCAATTACTTCCACTTTTTCCCTATGTGTTGCATATAAAGCATGCAACAAAATTAGAGATACATTTTACTGTAAACTGAATACTTTTTTTTAAAAAAAATTTAAAATGTAGGCGATATTGACTTTTTCGTTGAATTTTAGCATGCATATCAACATTTTATTTTGTTTCTCCAAAACTAATTAAGTTATTGTAAAATCGATCCATTAAGTTGCTTAGAACATCCTTAAGAATATTACAAAAATATTTTAGGTTTAAAAAATTAATAATTACAAAAAAAAGAGTACAATTTTCCAAATTTTCTTCAAAAAGTTTAGTTTTTAAATTTGTGTAAATAATATGTGAAAAATTTCCTCTCGTATAATTTTTTTAGAAAAACCATTACATGAATTGCTAAAATATAATTTTTAAATACATAAATTAAAAAAATTCAAAGTGTACCAAGTCGCCTTAAGAATATGAATTATGTTATCACCAAACCAGTGGCGCACAAGAAGGAGGGGGTAGGAGTCTCTACAGATCCATACCCGCCGTAGCCCTTGATTTTTTTTTCGATAGATAATATTTCTGTTTATAGAGTACGTAAAATTAAATTAAGTATTTGTTATTAACAATTATTAATTATAATCCTAATAGTTAATTCAATAATTCCCTTTTTTTTTGTCTCCCAAATCGACAAAATTAAAAGAATATGTTTGGTAGCGTATTGGAATATGATACGAGAATGATTGACTTTCGTCCCTGGACCCCTTTCCCTTGAATACAGAATTTTTCTCAAACATTTCCGTAAGTGTAGGTACAGTAAAATCCTCCTTCTCCATTTGTTCGTGTTAAACGATTTTCGTTTCGTGTTAATAGAAAATAAATGCATAAAAATGCATAGTAGTTTGTCAGGACTGTTGTATTATTTAGTGTTAACCAAAATTTCGTCGAAAGCGTTCTCACGTTAAACGTACTTTACAGTTGTTCGACGTACGTTTAACTCAGTTTTCACGTGTGTACATAAGAGGAGTAGCATTATAAAACCACTTCATGAACTTTCAAATTTTTCTTTAAAAAATTAAATGGGTAGCTTTTTGCGGCATTTTGAGTACGAATGCTTTATATAACACAGCCGATTCTAGCTAATTCAAACCTTCTATAAAACGAACCTTTCACTAATTCGAAGTATCTGCTCAGCCCTAGAAGAATTCTTGATATTTCGCACTAAAATAATATCTTTTGGTACTCTTAATGTTTCAAAGTAAAATCTGTGGCTGGCCAGAATACAACACGTGATAATTCGAAGTGATCTCATAAAACTCTCGACAATTCAAACACTCACTATCATGTAGAGCAGGGGTGGGCAGACTTTTCCAGGGTACGGGCTACTTCTAATTTTTTCAAGGTCTTGCGGTCCACCCAGTATCAGTGGTACACACAAAGGGGGCGGGGTTCCACGCGTCCAGACGCTCCTTCATAGCTCATGATTTTTTTCCCGATCAATTATAATCCCATGCATATAGTACGTAAAGTTTAATTAAGTATTTGTTCTTAATAGTTTTTTATTAAAATTATGCTAACTACTGATTCAATAATTTATTTCTTACTTTTCTTTGCTCCCGACAATCTACAAAATGAAAAGAAAAATGTTTTCCAGCGTAGTGGGGTAGGATATAAAAATGGTAGACATTCGACTCTGGGCCACCGCGCCCCCTTTGAAAAATTCACAAGTGCGCCCACTGCCCAGGGCCGAATGTGGGGTGAGGTGAAGAAAAAGTCAACAATATGTATTATAACTTAATAATAAATACGGGAAATGTACTTACCTATACGTAAATAAAATGAAAAACACACTTTTTTGAAAACTCGTTCAAAGCTAAACGCAAAATACAAACATATAAATAATAGCCACAAATATATAATAATATCATATGATGCATTAATTACCAAACAGTTCAAAAAACATTAAGAAATAAAACATTTTTATCTAAAGCTAGTACTCATATTTATAGTCAGTAGAAGACTTAGTCTGCATACTGTCAGCCAATCTTGAATTATTCCATATACAATTATTAACGGCTAATCACACATCAGGCGGTCACTCCAAATTGTCTTAGCGGTCCACCGGTCGATCGCGATCGACGTAGGATGTAGAGTCCTGTAGCAAACAGGTTGGAGCTTACATGTTTTGTGTTGTTTGTCTCTGCTTGTCTCCCCTGTAACCTAGCCCCTTTAATGACCATCGGAGTTGACTCCAATAATTCTGACAGAAGTTCAAGTATTACTAAACAAACTACGCAACTTTTTCCTTCAAAATCACGATGATAGTGACGTTTTTCAAGCGTCATTTATTCTAGGAACACCTATTGATAAAGTTAGATTGAATGCGATAAAAAAAAAGATAACAGATTGTTTCGTCAAAGAAAATTATGTACAGTATGCATTCTTTTAATACATAAATAAATTCTTTAAATACAGGACATTTTACTTCTGTGTATTATATGTACTTTTTAAAAATACTTTAAAGGAATTTTATACATATGTACAATTGTTGTTTTATTACATAGTTTTAAATTTAAATGTGTTAGAAAACAATTCTCTTCATGTATTTTTGGAGTTTTTTCTTATCCTCTTGATAGTTCGAAGTTTTATATTGGTCCCTTTCAAATTATGGAGAGTCCACTGTAGTACATATATATAGGGGACACTCAAAAAATTTGGGAAAACCATTAAATAAAATTGTTTTTACCATCGTACAATGCCCTTTATTTTTTCATTGGTATTTACATAAACTTATACACTTATTAAAATGTATTTAATTTTTAAAAACCGAACTATATAGCTGTGGAATTTCTACGTATGTATTCCAATGTAAAATATTCGAATTTTTGTATAACTGAGAAGGATTTTCTGCTGATGGTATTGAAAGATTCATTTTTTGCTAAGCGTTCATTCTATTCTATAATATTCAGCGTGACTTCATCTGAATCTGACACTGCAAAAAGAGAAAACGGTCATCGGACTTCTTTTTCATCTCAGCCGAACATTTCCAATGCCTTGCGAAAGATCGAAATTAAATTTGCTCTTGCGGCCGCTTTACATTCAATTTGGGATATTTACTGAATTTCAGAAATTGAAAAAGTTGGCCAAAAAAAAAAAAAAAAAAGTTGTGAATGTCGTAATTAAAAAAATTGTAGATAGTTGTAAAATTTATATTGAAAAACCCTATTTAACTCTAAATGTCTAAATACATTTTTATTCATTTTAAACAATTATATATAATTTTGTTGCCGCATTTTATTTATGAAATAAAAGAGTGCTCCTCATGAAATGTAAGAGTAGATGAAATATAACAGATAGATAAACATTTACTAAAATATTTTACTCCACATTGAAAAAGCTTTTTAATTCTGGAATGAATTATAGAAGTTTTGATGGTCGTTGGAGCTCAGCATTTTTATTTTTACCATCTTTATCATATTCGGCTCAATTTATATTGTAACTGGTCTATTAGCATTCTCCCTACTTATAGCCCTCTTGGGGGAAAATGAGTCTTTAAAAGTTATTTTATGAAAAAATGGCGCCCGAAGAAGATGTGATTATATAAATTAAGACTTGTATATATAGATTAAACTTTCGAGTTAGAGAGGAGAAAAGTTATATAGAAAATACGTATATTCATTTTTTCGAATGCTAACGGATAGCAATGATTGATTAGCGTGAAGCTAGACAAGAGAACATTGTTACTTATTTGATTAATATTAAGATTGAAAATTTGGTCAATTAAGCATTAAATTTGGATTAGAACGAATTGAATTAGAAGGCATACTGCCTAGTCCAGGGAAGGCGAACCAATTGCACGCGACACAATATTTCGGGCCCGACACCAAACAAAATGGTTTGTATTTTAGTTCAAAATATTTCCGTAATTTATTCATCAATTAAAGAATTTTTAGAGAGATTTTCTCAGTTCAAAGAATTAGCTGGGACGCCCAAATTTATTATGTACCAATGCCGGTTTAAGCTAAATTCGGGCACTGGGCGCAGGAGATCTATGGGCCCCCTTGCCAGTGGTGGATCGAAATTTATATCCAAAAAATCTGGTAAGTCCAGCTTATCCGGGCCCTTCCGAGTGCTTCTGGACCCAAGCGATCAATGGATAAGCCGGCACTGTTATGTACATTGGTGTGATTTCATTCGGAAAACTGAACACCTGACCCAATTCGATTGGCTAGAAATTGAAGTATTCGAAATAAATTTGATTTTTGTTTTCATCTAGTTCAACATGGATTCAAAACCTTATTGAAACAAAAAAAATATTAACAAGCAATATAAGTAAAAACGCGACTAACAAATTTTGGGAAACATGGAATTCAACTCCACGCCCATTTAAGTGTTTGAAGAGCTAGTTCATATATGCTACTTTAATCATATTTTCATCTAACTATGCATGCGAATCATTATTTTCAGATATGAACAACATTAAAGACTCGCTTAGAACACGTTTGGCAGATGACTCCAAATCAGCAAGCATTCTGCTAAGTTCACCCTTTCGATCTGATATAAGTCATTTGTCATGTAATCTGCGATAACAGAAGTCACGCTAATGTTACCTCTAATTTGAATTACACGTATAACAAAACATTTAATACTTTATAACAAAACATATTTTTCGTGGTAAATAAAGAGTTTTGATTTGTTGGTTTTGTATATAATTTTCATAATCAATAATTGTTGGTATCTATATCTAAATATTTGTAACAAATATGATCAAAAGTTGCCTGCACATCCGGTTATTAGTGGTTAGTGACGCTGACTGCGATGCCGTAAGAGACTGGATTTCGAATCCCCGGAAAAAGCATTGCTGTTTGTGTTTGTATTCTTTCCTTTGTGTTTGTAAGCCCCGTGTGCTTTCTTTTAAAAAGTACATATGTATCAATAATAATAACTTACATAGGTAAGCAAAATGTACACAATTAAGCAAGCAGTATAAGACTTTTTTAAATTTTAAATCAATTTGATGATTTTTTCCCGTAATCTTTGAAATATTATGCCTAATATTAAAATCTGAAATTGTCTCTAAATTGTACAAATAAAAGAAGTATAAGGGTTCTTACGTATCATCGCAACAATCGCTAATTCTATTAATAACTAGCCAAGTTAGCAACCCGATTTCCCATGTGCACTACGCTCTGAATTGGCAACCATGCGCTTCGTTTCATATAACGTCGCCAATGGGTTGCAATGATATATAAATACCAGTATAAGTTAGTTTAATGTCAGTTTGACCTCAATGGAGGACATTTGATTGCCTTTCTCTGATCGTCTAGAATCAGCCCATTAAAAATCAATTCGATTTTTTTTTAAATTAAATTATTAATTTTTAGATGATTGTTGTATTGATTTCTAATTACTTTTTCTTAAATCTAGTCAACAACTATTACTAGAATTATATAATACTTTGGTTTATTTTTGTCAATTATTCTACTTTTTCGATTATACTGAGCTAAATAATAATAATAGATAAATGTGGTTAGTAGTAATTTTTAATAACAAACCACTGTTTAGTTTTTTAATAAAGAATAAAAATCGCATAAAAAATAAAATGAATTTTTAATTTGCTTGATAAAAAAAATGGTAGAAAACTTTTGATCACAATATGCAAAAGACTTGACTAATTTTCTGCTGCATATTAGCATTGTGAGCCTAAGAGAAAAAATATTAAAAGCAATAAAAACGGATATTGTTTATTCCTGTTTGTATAGGAAATCTAATATTTATAAAGTGGTTGAAACGACTGTGAAATATTTTTGCAGAATTTAATATTATATATTTAAAAGGATTTCGAGGCGAAAAAACGAAAAACTATTCCAATATTCTTAGGTACTTCTGCGATCATAAAAAATGTGAACAACGTGAAAAAGTTGACACTAAAAATCTTTGTAGAGATCTCCCTTTTTACACATATCTAGGCGGAAGGGAAGGGGTACCTCCTGTCCAGCTAACGATGGACCAACCCCTTTGTTCAAATTATGCAACTACTCATACTGATTGCTCAAATTATAAAACAGTAATTTACATGCATTACGTAGTACTATTTATTTGTTCTTTTTCTTTTCGAAAAATTTTTTCTTGTCGCTCCTTTTTAACAAAATTCATCACCAAAGCTGCGCCCTCCAACACTTCATTGTTAAAGTTCTCAAATATTTAAAAACCTGCAGCTTTCTGGAAATTTGAGTATTGAATACCATTGACTGTTAATAAGTCTTCGTATGGTACAACTCTTTTCTTCTTCCGCAACGGTTTCAGTCCAGGCAATTTTTGCGAGATTTTTCTACGAGAGCTTACAATAATGTGTTAATTGGCTACATTATACAAAACACATGGTTGACAATTCAGCTGGTACGTCACTTGCGAAATCAGGATTGCCAACTTGGCGAGTTATCTTGAACGTTGACATTGTTCTGATAGTACATAATAAATTTATTGAAGAATCGCGAAAAACATTTTTTTAGAGAGAGAGAGAGAATAGTAATAAAGATTGAATCGTTGAAATTCACATTTTACACACCATTGAGTATCTTTTTTTGGAAGCAAATATTTAATTAATTTGTATCATATTCGAATCAATGAACCTGTATCTGAAACTTCATACAGACGTATCATTTCAAAACAAAATAAAAATATACCACAGTTTTTGTATTTTATTCGAAAAGAAAATAGTATTGATTCATTTTATTCTCATCACGAAATGAAGTTTTCGAATTTTTCTCTTCGATAAATTACAGAAAAGCCAAGCGATTTTTTTAAGAGACCAAATGAACAATTTAAAACCTTCTTTATTCTTTTTTTTTCGAAAATGGCGTAAAATTAATCTCACCAAACGATTAATTTGAATCAAATAAATAACTTTGCTAAGTTAATCCGCAAGTGTTAATTCTGAAAAATATCTTAACAAATCAAAATATTTCATAAATATTGCTATGGCTGACTTTTTGTTTTGTTTTTTGTTTACATAATTTTGACATATAGTTTTATTTAAAATTCTGCTTCAATAAGATCATGGTATAAACTAACGTGTACTTTATTTATTTTTGTTTTCATTTTAATGGAATAATAAAATGGTGGTTTCTGCTTAAAAACAAATGCTAGTTGTTTGAAGGCAAGAATTTACTTAATGCTTTGGTATAATTAGTAACAAAATCTGCTGCCAGTTAATATATTCGGCAAATACTTTTTTTCTTTAATATCTAAGAAATGAATAATAATTCAGGATTAGAGAAACATTTTGTCACAGTCGAAACAATGTATCTAAAATAGATATGTGTATTTTTGAATTTTTTATGGCAATGGTATTCATAATTAAGTAAAAAATAATTTTTCCTACGGCAAAAATTCTGCAGAACTTCATTTTGGATACAAATAATTATGTATATTTGCATCTTTTGGAAGTTTTTTTCAAACATTTGAATTACATTATCATTTCCGATACATTTTTATATATTACATTGTGAAGAATATAATAAGATTGCACAAAAGCATTATTTGTTATAAGGCATATTTGCTGCTAGAAATGTAATATCACTATTTTTTCTGTTTTCTATCTGAGAAATAATAACTAATTTTCAACAAACAAATTTGATTTATTGCTGCATATGTAATTCTAACATTTCTAGGTTTTATATCCAATATATTCCAAAAGAAACCAAGTTTTTATTTCTTACTTCATTTCATTTCAATATTGGTTTTATTTGCAAACATTAACTAGTTCCAATAGTTTTTTGAATTGCAATCTTTACTTTGTTTTTTTTTTCGTGTATTTATTTCCAATTATAACTTATAAAGGAGAATAAAGATATTCAGTAACTAAAACATTTGATTTTATTACAGTAAATTAGTGTTTCTGGTAGTGAAATTTTTAGTTGTATTTAAGGTATCCGATTACCCTAAAATTATCAATTTTGCTAAAAACTGACAATTTTTTTACGATTTTATTTTGTACGTCATCTTATTAGCTTTATAAAAATACCAAGTTTATTATTTTCCGTTCACTAGAACAAAAACTATTAGAGTTTTAGTAAGAGAAGATATCATTACTTTAAGCAAGATTTCATACTTTAAAACGCATTTTAATCAAAATGTGTTTTCTTGAAAATGCTCAAAAGGGACTAGCGATTGCTCAAAAAATTTTGAATATAATTAACTGAAATTTTTTGTGTATGTTCTGTATAAGAGAAGAAGTGTTTTAACCTTCAGATTTATAAATCACCATTTTATTACAAAATTTACTGTCCCTTATGTGAATATAATTACTGTTTTTTTTAAGCAATTTCATAAAACAACTAAGATAAAGTGCTCTAGTTTTTATAAAACTTAAAATATCGCTTATCCTGAAAGTCACGTCAAAAATGTATAACTTAGCAACCCATCAGAATTGAAAAATTGAAAATATGTTTATAAAGTTTTGGTACAGAATGGGCCGCGTTTATGTTATTTTTTTCAATCCCCCCCCCTTCCCATTTTATTAATAATATTTTCTTTTTCTCTTCTTAATTTAGCCTATTTTTCATGAAATATACTAAAAAAATCTAAGAACAAGAAAAAAATCCCCATATTTCCATTTTAAAAAAATTGGCGTAAGTAGTCGGATACCTTAAGCTCCTTTTTTTATTTTGAATTGACTATTCAAATTTTATATCAGCTGTAGATATTTATTTATTTGTTTATCAAACGTCCGTGCTTGGCTTCTTAACAAAGTGACAGATATTGCTTAGGTTGAAAATTATTTTTCATAGTATTATTGTCTGCTTTAATTCAATAATTCGTGTCATTTTAATTTATCTGATAATTTAATTGTTGATATATAATTGCCTGGTGTTAAAGTTATGTTGCTTAAGTTGGCATCTTGTGTAACTATTCTAAATATTAGTTCAGTCGGAGAAAAGAATTGTATTGTGTAATCGACGCTGGTTGAGCTTAATACGTATTTAAATTTTGTATATTTTCAAGATATTCACCCAGAGATTTTATTGATCATTTGAGTGATAATAAGAATAAAAGTCTCCCGTGAAATATAAAATTTGACTACTATTTTTCCTATTTACTATATTAATCAGTTAACTGTGCCCATCCCCCTGTGTTTGAGAGATGCACAACTATGTGTGTCACAACAAGCGAGCGATGACGAGAATACACTTTAATAACAGAGTAAGTTTCGCTTTTAAAATTTTCGATAAAAAATAGGGGTTTATTTTATAAAATTGCCAATTTTATTATTTTTTTTTTTGTTTGATAGCGGGTTCATGTAGTCGATGGTCCTTCCGACTTACAGTTTTTATGGATTATCTCTGAATTTGAGTGACCATCAAAATTCCCGGACTAAGATACCCAAACAAATACTATACTGTTCGAATTAATTGGGACAAGAGGTACGAAAACGATTTTTCCTAAAACCTTAGCTTTAATCGTTACATACCTTTTGTAGACAGGCAAATATCTATATTAGTACGAAATATGTCCTCCTGTAGCAGAGATGGCCTCTATAATTCGTCTAGTATTGACTTCACGGGTGCAGCGCACATGTTCTTAGTTTCATCATCGTGAAACCACATTTGTGTAGCACGTTTTATTATTTGTGCCGTTGTCGTGCAACTCATCTTAGCTAAACGATTCTTGAGAATATCCCATAGATTCTCAACAGGATTTGATCTGGTGAATTGCCGGTCCTCTTAAGCATTTTTATTTTATTTTCCCGCATAAAAAAGTATGGACAAATATCGAATTGTGACAAGAAGCCAAATCATGTTGAAATGTTCCGTCAAATATTTCCATGGATGGAACAATTCTATTGCGTAATATGTCTATGTATTTGACATAATCCCTCATCCCTTTAAGAAGAACTAAGCTTCCGGTGATATTTGTTGTGAACAAATCCCAAAACTTTTGTTTTGAAAGGTGTTTTACAGTCTGTTGGGTATG
>BMAO01004388.1:0-30374 GCA_019973975.1 Trichonephila clavata
CAGTCATCTTCAAGATTTCGGTGTGACAAATCATTCATATTATAACGGGTCTATCCACGAACTTTTAACTAATCAACTTGGGATAAATTTATTTTTTTAACTGTAAGTTCTTTTGAAAACTTTCTCCCGAAGAAGAAGATTTGAATTATGCAAATGAGTTGTTATATTTAAGCGTGAACATTTAGGTACGCGAAGTTAGTCGAGAGTTAGTGGAGAACCAGTCAAGAGTTAGACGACGAGTAGTCTTAAGTGTCATTATGCTGAGTGGCGAATACGTTATTGAGTTTAATGATAAGAAGCGAGGTTGTCACAATAAGGAATACGGGGAATTATACGTCGAAATCCAAAGTGTTCCGAGAGTAAGTGAAGTAGATTATGCTTATATATAAGTATCCTCTTAGCCGTGTGATTGCTCTTCTATTATATAATCACATCATTTTCTACCCTTGTATGATTAGTTAGTGAATAATAAATTGGAATTTGGAACCAGTTATGGCTGATCTTTACTCAAAACCCCAACACTAACAATCTCTACGAGGTTTTACAATATTCAGATTTCCAATGCTTCCTCTGTCACATGTAAGCAATGGATGCTATGTCAACTGAGTGAAGCATCTCGGAAAAAGATGTGTACCAAGCTAAGACTGCATCACAGACGTTATTTACAATCAAATGAATACTCATTCTCAAAAATCTGTCTTCAAGCACGTCTTTTGATAAAATTGGATAATTTTATAAACTATATTTAGTAACAGATAGTATAGTGTTAAAAACATTCGAACGTAAGTATTATAACATCCCTATATTAAGTTTTACTTCTTACAGTAAAGATAATTAAGTGGAACAAATTACAAAGTATTGCTAATTTTACAAAAAAAAAAAAAAAAAAAAAAAAAAAAAAAAAAGCTATGCACTTTTGAATTATTACACGAACATAATATTTTGAAATTACAAATTTTAATTCTCTCTCTCTCGTCTCCTCATATTTCAAAGTTTATTCTTGAAACATAGTTACGACATTGACAGTTAAATAATTATCAATTTGATAAATAGTGAAATTCTCCATCATTTAAACTTTAATCACGAATGTGAGCGAAAGATATTTTAAATTTGAAATATGAATATTTTCCAGCTTTTTTTATTAATTTTTATAATGATAAATTTATATTCTATATTTTTATTCACTATTTAATACAAATAAATTTAAGGCATTAAGATAAAACTAAGGTGCTGCATTCGAAAAATTTGCATTTAATTTGCATTGTGTCGCAGTCCTTCGACCGCGGGTGAGAGAGCGTTCGAATAAAATCAGACACTTCTCAATTTAAACAGTTTATTTCTTTTTCACTTATTAGTTTATAAAAAAAACCTGAGAATGCACTCTTATAACTAACACGAGGCGCAATCAAACTTATTAATCTTACGGTAATAAAAAGAAGAGTATTATCTACTCGCTCATGCTTCCGCAATGCTTAATCTTTCCTTCTTGGATAAAAATACAGGTGCAACACGGTCTCTAACACTATGCTTTTTCTTATACTCATTTCAACCATCGTCCCGCTACTCCACGAATAGCACTTAAATAGAAGCTCTAATTTACATAAAACCAAGTCATCTCTACGGAAAGCGTTTTCAAATGAATCACAGTTGAAAGAGTATTTTACCAAGAGCATGAGTAGAAGCGTGAATAGAGCCATTACAACTGTGAAAGTTCTATTGCCACCTTTTGTGGAGTGGGATCGCGGTAGCTTAGTGTCATGTCACTAACTCGTGGTCGCGTGTCAAGTCCAGCGTTCAAGTACTGATTCTCTGAAACCGAGGTTTAGAGAGACTAAGGTTTTTAAATTTGTTGTACCTCAAAGTTCTTACGTTGACGTGGTGTGGAAGTTAGGAGAGGAGATGCCGGCGTCGGTAGCGTTTCCGCCACTTAACCATGGTACAAAAGGAGAGTCAGTCGCCAGTTCCTTGTGTTACTTTATGTACGACGTTGATAAGCCTTCACTTACCTATAACTATTGTAATTATATTTTAATTTAAAATGTTGTTTATTTTATAAGATGGTTTGTGTCTGCTGTGTTTATTTTTTAAAATGATTCACTTATCGGTTGCTACATCTTATGGAGAAGGAATGAGATGAATAGATGTGTATTCCCATAATAATTAGCATTATTAATTAGCACAATAGTTAAACCGTGTTATTGTAAATTAGGGTGTAAAGAATAAAGATGGGTTTTTTTTTGATCGTGTTAAAAAACAGTACACATATAAAATTGGATATATATGTGTGGTGTGTGGAAATATGGAGGTGTATGTGTGGTGTGGTAT
Source organism: Trichonephila clavata (assembly GCA_019973975.1). Lineage (NCBI taxonomy): Eukaryota > Metazoa > Arthropoda > Arachnida > Araneae > Nephilidae > Trichonephila > Trichonephila clavata. Next base: position 2,326 of record BMAO01004388.1, read on the forward strand.
ACTTATTGTTAATGATATATTTATAATAATTAATTTTATTTAACTTAATAATTGGAAGGTTGAAACGTAACCATACAATTTTGTTCATCTATAAGGAGAATTAAAAGGTTTTCTATTGAAAATAGATCAAACAATAAAAAGAATTTAATGAAACGCTTGGGGTGATAAATGTTTCCGGGATTTATAGTTTAAGCACATAACAAAGATTTAGGGACGGAGCATTTAACTCCCACGCGACGTAAAATATTTATCTCACTCATATTATTAAAAAGTGCAGATAAAATATAAGAGAAAATGTATAACAAGTTTGAAAATACTGTGTCATCCATCATCCTTATTTCGTTACAAATTTTTCTGTTGTTGTTTCTCATGCCACCTAATCTCGACTGCGTCAGATCCAGGCCCCCGAAATTCATCATGGCAAGGGGCTAGATGCACACATATCGTTCGCCATAGCCTTGAACACCACAAAGGTGACAGTACCATATAGCTCGGTTCCACCCCAATTTTGAGGGAGAAAACCCTGGGGGAGGGTCAGGGCCTCCCATCTCTCTTGCCCTGCCACCAACCTCACGAGAGGACTTGTGGCTTGACAGCTATTTAGAGTACCTCCATACCGCAAAGGGGTACAATACATTTACAAACATCCATGTCTTCTCCGGGTTTAAAACTCAAGCCTTAAGGCCGGGTTAGGCATTAAGTCGATCGCGATCGACCGGGGGGCCGCCAAGATCTTTTGTGGTGATCGCCTTCACTAAGACCTAATAATCATTTCATCATATGAAGGTCTAGATATACCGTATTTATTCGATTCTAAGCCTCGCCCCAAATTCATAACAAGATTTTGTGAAAATTGAAAAATAGTCTAAAATGTTTTATAGATATCCAATTTTACGAAATTAAGACAAATTTAAAAGGAAAACTAAAAGAAGGGAATATATAATTAGTTATTTTATCATTATTAAAACTTTTTAATGCATGCATCAAGCTCTTTTTATTGCTCTAAATACCCATTTAACGCATTTCCCCTCCCTTTCGATTCTAAACCGTGCCCGATTTTCAGTAGCATTAACAGTGAGTAAAAAGTACGGCTTAGATTCGAGTAAATATGGTATTTTTAAAAACACGGTGGGAAAAAATCGAATCATAAGAGAAAATTTCATTGAGTAGAAAATGCGCTTCGCTATTTGGAGGCTATTTTACGAAGAAAATCGTAAAATGTTCTTGGTTCCGGGAAAAAGTTCGCGAAGTAGAGAAATTCGTAAAATAGAGATTCCTAAAATGGAGGTCCGATTGTATTGTATACTTTCTTTTAGCTCATCACACCTACGCCACTGGGTGGACCGCAACACCTTGAAAAAATTAGAAGTAGCCCGTACCCTGGAAAAGTCAGCCCACCCTTACCCTAAGGCATAGTAGTCAAAGAGGAGTGATATAAGGTTGAGATTACTGATATAATTCACGTGCTTTAACAGTTTTGACATTTGAAAATTTTGCTGTAATGGGTTTTAAGTATTGGTTAAAGAAAAGAGTCACGTGACAGTCGCGTGATAAATCCAATCACGTGTCCTCCATTGAATTCAAAACTAATACTAGACTTGTGCTCGTTATTCAACTGGTGAAATTCAAATTTTCAAATTCAATAAATGGATCAATATGTTACCCAATACCTCGGGCTGGGAAAGGTCGACTCAGCTTTTCGTCCCATCAGTGGGTAGATAAAATGACTACCAAGCTCGCTTGGGAACTAAACAATGAGGGTTTCTCGTCAGATGGGCCACCTGACCAGAACATCTGCTAATGCACTTTAGCATTAAGGTCCGTAAACTGAGGTGGGCACAGTAACGTTAGCTATTATGTGCTGTTGCGCCACTGGGTTTAGTTAAACATGTTCAAGTATTAAGATTCTTCAAAAACCTTTCAAAACTAAAAAAAAATTCTTTTATAATACGTGTATTTAAAATCAAGTACATTTTATTTAGCTATGTGCGTCGTTATAACTGACACACACACAAATAAGTACATTTTAAAAGAATGTTTCTATAACAAAAGTGAAAGTTGGCAACAGCGAAGCGCATGAACTTATTGGCTGCAAACACCTGATTGCATTATTCATGTGACTATGACGTCGCATGAATTTATGAACTGATTGGTAGGAAAACGTGATTATAGTTATCACGTGACTATGACGTCGCATGAATTTAAGAGCTGATTGGTAGGAAACACGTGATTGTAGTTATCACCTGACTATGACTATGGCGTCACATGAATTTAGTTTAATGAAGAAATGAATCAAAAAAGGTAAAATAATATTTCCCCCCTTTCATGCTCATTGATTCACCTGAGGAAATTCTCCAGTGTAACAATTTCTAAATATTGGTTTCAAATAATTAATCACCTTATTAAAAGTAAGCAGTTATATTTATTTTTTAAATTATTCGAGTGTTTTATTTTTTATCATTACTTTTACACGCTAAATTGATTTTTTTTTTAAATCTACAATACCATTCTCTTCTATATTTTTCCCCCTCATAAAATAAAACAAGACCTAAGCCAAATTTACAAGAAACATAAAACCAATTTTACAATTCTTTTATTCGATAAATACATTCTTTCATAATTCACAATACATTCTGAGTTACATAAAGAAAAAAAATGGCTAGTTTCTTTTGTAACGAGAAAGATCTGGAAATAATAATTCTAGTACTGTTTAGTGAAGTCATTAAGTAGTTTTCATAAATCACGTGATATACATGGAATGCACACGGAACGTGATGTTTTGCTTTCTCTTACAACGGTAGGGGATAACTCTTTTTCTTAAGAGAGGATTATTGTGTTTTTATAGAGAATCTTTTCCTTCTTCCTATTATTTGCTTTTCGGATTTCTCTCTTATTTCTTTCTTCATATGAAACATTTTGAATAATAATATGCATTAATAATAAGTGAGCAATAAGTGAACTTTTTTAAAAGAATACATTTATTTAAATTAATAACTTAAGGGATGAAGTATGCAGAGGCGATACAAAAATTGGGAATGAGCTTAATGCATAAAATAGCGATTTAGATAAACGCTTTGTCGTTTTGTTTATCTTTAGAAACATATAAAATCGAACTCAGTCAAAATATTCTTAATTTACATAAACCGCAGTTTTCGAAATTTTAACTCAACTATAAATTTTTTATAGTACATCTGTATTTTTTTAAAACAAAAAATACTAATTTTTTGTTGTTCTTCCAACAGAAACAGCCTGAGGGAGTTGTTACGGTCACGGATTCGTAGGTGGGGTATCAAGAGTTCGAGCCCAAATGCCACTGAAGACCCGCCGTGTAGAGAGGCTAAATGCTAGTTGAATCCGTCGTGGCTCAAAGTCCTCCTTGTTGGTGTGGTGTGGAAGTTTGGAGAGTAGGCTTCCAACTCAGATGTCATCCTCGTCACTTGACCACGGTTCATAATTACGAGTTCCGTTTCAATAACCCTCATGTTGCTTTAATAGCGTCGTTAATATAAACACACACTCACTCATTCGCATTCTGCTGAAACAAAACAATCTGTCAAAAAAATTAAGGTGATACTCCATTATTATATCTGGAATTTTTTCAAAGAAAATTACTTGATTAATATAATTAGAATGTTTATATATATAAATATATATATATATATATACACTCATGTCCATAAATTAAGGATAATTCAGAATCACACAGAAATTGAACACTAAAATAAAAATTTCACCTGTAGAACTATCACACATATCTTGAAGAAGAATATGCAAATTACAGGAAACCAACAGATGGCGCGGATAGTACGTCACAATGACGAGAATGAAAGTGAGGGGTATATAAGGAATGGTGGCAAAGAAGTAAAATTGTTCACAAGCGCTTTAAAAGCCTTTCAGTGCAATAACCGCATAGTTATGGCACAAAGGAAGCATTTGGATGATTTTTTACGTGGTAGAATTATCGGACGACTGGAATGTGGACGTACCAGCTGGAAGTATCCGAGGAACTTGGAATCGCCCAGAGTGGCATCTCCAGGCCTTGGCAACGATTCCAAGATGATGGTAATCTGAGTAGATGTTACAGCACAGGTCACCCCCGAGTTACAACGCCGAATAAGGACCGGTATTTGGCAGTTACTGCCAAAAGAAACAGAAGGAGCACAGCATCAGACCTACCTCGTCAGCTCTCTTCAGCTACCGGTACGACAGTTTCAAGGCAGACCGTGTACAGACGCTTAGGGCACATTGGTCTATATGCTCGTAGGCCTGTCAGATGTGTTCCTCTTACCGCAACTCACTGTCGCCTGCGATTAACCTGGAGTAGAGAGCATGCATTGTGGACACCGCAACAGTGGTCTTGTGTGATGTTTTCCAACGAGTCCAGGTTTACTTTGCAGTCTGATTCTCGCCGGACTTTCATATGGAGAGCGCCAGGTACCCGTTACCAAAAAGAGAACACCATTGAACGACACCGTTACGGTGGTGCAGGATGGCTCGTTTGGGGAGGAATTATTCTTGGTTCCAGAACCGACCTGCATGTTCAGAGTGTAACGATGGCAGGCCACATCTATCGGGATGTCATTCTGGAACAACATGTACGTTTGTTTCGGGGCGCCATGGGTGCTGAATTTCTGTTTATGGATGACAACGCCCGTCATCACCGTGCAAACATTGTAGACGAATGCCTTCAATCGGAGGATATCACCCATATGGATTGGCCAGCATACTCACCGGACTTGAATCCAATAGAGCATGTGTGGGATATGCTTGACCGACGAATTGCAGCCCGTCAACCCCCTCCCACCTGTCTACCGGAACTTCGGAGGGCATTGCTTGATGAGTGGTGTAATATTCTCCAAGATCATATTGATAATTTGATACTCAGCATGCGTAGACGTTGTAAGACGTTGCATCGTCCGGGAGACATACCCTGTATTTACCATCATACTAACCATGTTATACTGTTTTTTGTAAATAGGTTCTTTTTTGAAATTTGCTCCAGGGAGTAAAAATTGCAATTTTTATTAATTATGTCAAACGTATAGCATCTTTTTTTGCTCTTTACCTTTTGTTTAATAAATAGACTTTACAAATAAGTCAAATTTGTTTTGCTTCTGTCTCTTTCTTTGCCTGAACTTCATTATCCTTAATTTATGGACATGAGTATATATATATATATATATATATATGTGTGTGTGTGTGTGTGTGTGTGTGTGTGTGTGTCGCTCATCCGGTATAGTGGTTAGCGACACTGACTGCTGTGCCGTAGGGCTTGGGTTCGAATCCCGGAGAAGGCATGAATGTTTGTAAATGTATAGTGCCTTCACCGCATGGGGGTACTCTAAATAGCCGTCGAGCCGCAAGTCCTCTCATGTTGTTGGTGGAAGGAGGAGAGAGGTGGTAAACTCCTGACCACTCCCAGGATGTTCTCCCTCAAAATTGGGGTGGAACCGAGCCAAATCGTACTGTCACCTGCATGGTGATCAAATCTACGGCTTATGACAGGCGTTCAATATAGCCCGATGCCATGATGAATTTAAAGGGCCTCGATCCGACTGCATCAGACAGGTGGCATTAGCCGCAACAGCACAACATATATATAGTATATATATTTAAAAAATTAATTTTTTTATAAGTTATGGTAAAACTTTTACTATATTTAATTTTTATTTCTTAACTGCAAATATTTTCAGTTATTAAAGTTACTATTTAAAAGGCAGATAGAGATGAATCAAGATGAAGCAGCAAATTTCAGTGGTAGCTAATTTGTAGAACACTCAGGTCACACATTTATTCTCTTTTACATACTAACATTGCATTTGTATATTTCCCTCATTTGATAACATTTATATATACATATATAGCCCATTTAAAAATAATTTGCTTAGGTTCTTGTAATATTAATTATTTTGATTTATTAATATATTTTAATAAAAGGATTGTTTCATACCTGTCTTTTTATTTAACGATCCAAAAGCTTTTTAATTCATGTCGATGTATTTTTTTTCTCTCCTAACCCCAAGGATATGAAGGCTTTCTAAGTCACTGAACATTAATTGAGCCAATAATGAACAATGTAAGGGTCGTGGGTAGCCTAGTGGTTAGAGCATAGGACTCCAGACCGGAGAACCTGGATTCTATACCTGATGCCCCCCCAAATACCCTCCGAGTACACACGGAGTACATGCTCGTTAAATCAGTGGGTCCGAAATTCTGGTGGGCGGTCACAGAAGAAACCACGGGTGCAAGAGTGTTGGAAAATACTTCCCTCTTCTCCAGTTCTATGCCTAAATTGTGGAGGTGGAGATAGGTGGTGTCGCCATCTATCGTGTAGAAGTCCAACCTGTCTCAGGCTCTGGAAACTTTTCGGGAAGGACACAGCAACAACAATAGGACATTATCATTACGGAATTTTTTGCTTCTATGCTGAAACGTTGTAATTGCCAGAAAGATCGTTTAGCGGTATAGGGGAGATTACTCTTTCAATAACAGTAAACGAATATGTGTCATCTATGTGACAGACTCATAACGACACAGTTGAGAATGAATACGTTTCAACAAACATCCAGTAGGTTCTAGAATAGTTATTTCACCTAAAAAAGTCCTGAAGCTTTTACATAGTTATTTCCAGTGTAGGACAATACATGGAAGCAACATTGGAGTCGAACATTTGACAGTGGCTGTGAATTTCATTTCTCCTATGTAAAATTGGGACAATTGACATTAATAAATAGTGTGACTTAATTGAATTTGTGCTTTTGTAGATTTATACGTGTATATTAATTGTTATCTGTTAGAAGGTAATTTTCCTGTAATTACAAGATAGCTCCAGAATAAAATACGATTTACTCCGAATGAACATGCCTGTTATTTGCTTGGAACCTTTCCTTTTTTTAAAAAACGATCAACCACAGTTTTAACAATACGTTATCTTTCAGTTTCATAATTAGGAAATTATTTTGCAAGAGCTTAGATATTAATATAAATATTCTGCAATGAAATGAAGTAATGCTGGAGATTATTTTCATAAGTATTGCTAATTATAATCTCAATCAATTTAAGAAACTAAGAGAATATTTTGAAGTTAAAAATATCTCACAAATGATAGAGGAAATAAAGAAAAAAGAACTATTCGCTAATTGCAGAAAAATATTCGTACAAATTGAGAAACAGTATTGAGAAATTTAAAAAAAGCCATAATTGATTACCAGATATTTTTAAAAGTCTATACAGATTTCTGGGAGCTGGATGATTTATCGCCTATTTCATAAGTCTGGCGCCGTTTGTCACTAAGAAAAAGAAATTGAAAGATGACTGCAAAAAAAGCAACATATGAAAAAAGTATTTATCGGTAAAGTGATTCTATGAGACATACAAACAAGTCATTTGACATGTAAATAAAAATTACTCAAAAAATTACTCAATATAAGGAAGAGGCATAAAATTGAAAAATATTTTTTAGAATTTCTGTAAAGATTTTAGTTTAATTCTATCGATTTGTATTCTAAAAAGTTTCAGCAATGTGCTGTGTGTGTTTTTTGAGCTATTTTGTACTACCTCATAAACGTGCACTACTTAAGGAAGACATCCAGTACCAGTGTAAAATTATAACTTTAATTGAAAAAGTTAATAGCCGGCATTCGTATTTATTTTACAAAAAAATTCAAAAAAATTAAACTTCCCACGAGTTGTTTTCCTGAATCGTTGTTATCAGGAAGATATAGAAGTGGATTTGATTTGATTTTAATCTACGCCGCCATCTGAAGCAGCACGGGGGCTGTTGGTAGAATACCCAAGAGAGCCGAGCTCACCCAAAAAGGGTTTAGAGCTTCAAAATGGTTCCCCTGGAAACAACCACCCCCGCGTTCAGGCTTTATTAAACACAAATTTGGCTTACATTTTTCACAGTAGCGCACTGTAAATTTAAAATTACAAATTAAAAGTAAATTAACGAAATATAAATGTAATATTGAAAGCTACAAACATACAAAGCTGAAAATAATAATAAAAAACTTAAAGGGTAATAAAAGAAAGAGAATGAATATACGCATTCTTCGAGCGTTCTTGCAAACACATTAAAAGTAATAAAAATATTCAATATAAATGCACCACATAGAAAAAAAAGGACAGGAAACATTGGGGGAAAAGACCAAAAAAAAAGAATCTTGTGACCACATAAGAGTAGAGACCCAATGCCGTCTGAGGAATATGATCCCGAATTGTACATAATTTTAGTTTAGAGTGAATGGAAGAATTTCTAAGATGTATTGGAACCATATTTTTATATGGGAAAGCGAAATGACAATCATTAGCCAGAGGACATGAGAACACATAATGTGTTCCCAACAGAACCACTAAGACAATTGGGAGTAGCTTTTAATTTGAAGCATTTCAAATAAGAGACAAACGGGTCATGGTTAGTTAAAAAATGCGTAACTTAACTGGAACAGGGGTTCATATCAAAACTGAGTTTTGATAGCAAAGATTTGACTCGTAATCCAGTATTAGAATTTGACCACCAGCTCTCCTCAGTTATTATATTTTGAAGAATTTCGATCACATAAAAGCTGGGGGCCAGAACACACACACACTCACCTCTACACTATTAGTTGTAGCGACTTTAACATAATAATCTGCAATATCACATTTAAAAAAATTATATTATTATGACCTTAAATCAAAAAATATTTTAAAAATTGTAATATATGGAGACTTTGTTCTTTATTAAATTAAGATAAGCACGTTTGCTATTAGGACTTTTAATGAAAATAATTGATGATAAAGTAGAGGGCTACTGGTGACGGATCTCGTAATTTTTAACCACAATCAAGTATAAAGAACGACATCTGCGCTGGAAACTCCCTCTCCTAATTTCGACGCCATACCAATAGGAGGACTTTGAGTCTCAAAAGAACATAGAAGTGAAAGAAAACATCGAATGCTTCTTCTCTTCCAGTGGATAGACTTTCATTTAATTCCATGATTTTCATGACATCACCTAGTTGAATAATTTTACTTGACAAAAAAAAGCATGAATATTTCTCATGTACCGTAAAATACGGCGTATAGTGCGTACGCGCACCTATACTTTCAAGCTGCTTTTTTTTATTTTTTAGGTATATTATCCGTATAATGCGCACCTACTTTTTACAAAGAATCCTGAAATGTACGTATGTAATGCTGTTATGTTTTGAAGTCATTTAGTCAAGGTATTTTCCCAAAAGCTTTAGAAAAAATTAACATATTTCTAGAATTACAACCATTTTAGTTCCTAAGAATATCATTTCTTTCAAATAAACATATTTTGATATATGTAGAAGTCAAGCTTTTTTCATGTTCATCTTATTTTCTTATTTTTAGAGCTCTCAATGTCATATTAGGTGTATAACGCGCCCACTTGAATTTCGATCTTTTGTTTAAAAGATGCGCGTTATTCGCCGGATTTTATGGTAGGTATTCCGATCTGTACTACGGTTGTGACTGACTTAAATTTGCACTCTTAGAAAAAAACAAATTTTGACACCAGAAGACTCTAAATGCATTGGGAAAAAATTCCCCATCCTTCACAAACCACGTTTTTCGTTATTATTATTTTCTTATTGTCATTGCTAATCTCAGATTGTCAGAAATGCTAAGCAACCTCCATGAATCCAAAAAGTTCTAGAAATTCCAAAAACAGAAAAGGGTCCAGAAGGAACCCGTTCTTTTTAAAATCCAAACAAGACAAGATGTGGCCATGGAAGACCAGCTTGGAATAACACCATTGGCACACCGGTAATATCTTTTGACCAACGAGAAGAAATATTATTTATTTATTTATCCAACACCCGGGCTTGGCTTCTTGACCATTTGACCCCGAGCCTCTCAGTACCGACTGACGATGTGGTCAGTTGGGTATTCATCGAGCCCAGTGTATTGGAGCAGGTGGTCGCCATCCATTCTGTCATGGCCGCAGATTGGGCCGGCCTCGTCAGCAGCCAGGTCAAGCCAGTGGAGGCATGCTTCCAAAAAGTCATGTCCGGTGGTTAAGAGAAAGTGGGGAATAGCCTCGGCTCTCTCCGGGTGCCTCGGGATTGGACCCACAGTGGCCAGAGTTTCCAATGGCTTTCCAAGGCTCTTGTTTTTTTGGGGGGTCACGGTAGTATATTTGTCAATGAATGTGGAAATAATGCTCTTTGCTTTTCTGAGAGTCAAGGGGACTTCCAGTTGAGACGACTCGGCTCCCTTCTTGGTTTTTTCGTCGGCTCTCTCATATATGGCCACTCACACATAGCGTGAGAATGCAGTCTGGTATTTCCTAGACATAAGCCTGAATGACCCTTCTGGATTTCTTCTAAAGTATCACAGATGACTAGGAGGAGTTTTTCCAAGTTGATTGAGTTCAGTCTTCTTAAAAGAGGATACTTCGCAAAACGTGAGACCCATTGGGGTTCACCCCCTCCTCAGCCACAGTCCTGGTCAAGAGATCGGCTTTTTAATTACCATCAATCCCCACGTAGAATGGAATCCACTGAAAATGTACTCGATTATTAGAAGAAATCCGATCAAGAAGATTTAGGATAGGAATGGTACTCGATATGAATGTTCATGACAACATCATATACTAGGTGCTTGGTTTCATTCGAAACCCTACTTCCTTGAGAATTTTGGGAATGAAATCTGTTTCTAAAGGCCTTATCACACGTACGTTTGGAGCAATTTTCCCACAATTCCGAACAGTTTATACCTAGTTGCCATAGCAACGGCTCCGAACAACTTTTCCCTAGTGAGCTGAAAAAGTTGTTCCAAATAAAAGTTGATTGAAATTCCAGCCAATGGGGTTCTTCCACGCCCTACGTCATAAGCAAGATGGCGGTAAAGATGGGAGCTTCAGATATGGCGTATAGTATGTTAATGGCGTATAATATTTTAAACAGCATGGTGCTCTATTTCTGCTTACACCCATCCACAAAAGCCGAGCGAAATAAAAGAAATTATATTGGGTGTTCGTTTTCCGAAGCAGAAAAATTGGCGAGTAATTTTTCAATGTGAAGATAGAGCGCGGCTGACGTCAGAGCATGTCGTGTTGTTTACAGCAACCCTTCACCCTCAGCTGCGTAAGAAATTGTCCTAAACGGTTGCTCCAAATATGCGTGTGTGATAGGGCCTTTAGAACGCTTGTTTGGTAAAACGCTATTTTAGTACACACTTTTGGCAAAAAATAAAAATTATGCTAAACTGCACCAGCAGCTCATTTTTCTGCGTTGTACTACTGTTCCATATGAGGATAATAATTCACCAAGTTGGTGACAAATAAAAGTGTGGACTAAAAGGATGTTTTTCGTTTTTTTTATCGAAATAATTTGACGGTATCCTCTTCCAACATTGACAAACAATAAATTAATTAAACTAAGTCAGTTTATTATTTTAGCATTTTCATTCTTTGTTACAGAGAGAGAACATTTGTGTATTCATTTATATTTGTGAATTAAGCATTGCATCATCTTTTGCAGTGGATTAATACAGCAAAAAAAAAAAAGATTGGAATATTTTAGTAAGGAATTCCCTTCAGGAAATTTTAGTAAATGAGCTTCCATGCTGTGTCTGGAGAAACCGCAAAATACTTGGAAGCAATGAAGTGTGATAAGAAAGAGGAAGCTGTCAAGATATTTGAAGTACAAAGAACGGAAACCGCAAATTTTTCCCCAAGTCAGTAGCGGACGCAGTGCCATTCAATAACATATTACGTCAGGAATCGATTTAAAATTTAAATTCATTGTATAATTAGAATTTGAGGTAATGATAAACCATTTTGTAACTAAAGCATTCAGGAAAATTTAGTGTCTTAAAAATACGCATTCATATCTTTGGAATTATTTTTTTACGTACGTAATTGTAAAAATAAGAGGTGAGAGATTTAGAAATTACATTTTTTACAGTATCTGTAGAACTATGAAACACCGTTTTTCTTACCCATCAATTCTCTTTAAAGTTTTCTCAGCTTTTTAAGCTCTTAGAGAAGTCTCAGGAAGACTTCTTTTATGTGGTCCTTATCTATATATTGCACAGAAATATTTCTTTAAGTATGTACGGAAATATCTGTTAAACCAATTTTTATCAATTTTTTCAGTGATTTATTTGCACATTTTTTTATTCGGTGCCCATCTCCGTATAAAAACAAGTTTGACTGTATTTGATCAACAAATCAGTTATATAATGGTTGATTTTTTTTTCATTTAGAAGAAATGAAATGAAAATGATATCATCGATTATGAAAATATATCATCGATTTGCTCTCGATTGTTTTCAAGAACGACGATATATTCTGCAAAAGCTCACTTCAGTTTTTCATGTTTCCTTAAGCCATAGGTTCTCAACGTGAGCGATTACAGGGGGGCAGTAAAAGACCCAGAGAAAATTAGGGGGCGTTGAATTGGCACGGAGGAGCTTGGGCAGATTAACCACAAATGTAGTTTAAAAAGACTAAAAAAAACACGCTGATTATGGTACCAATAAAAGTAAACATTAATACTGTTTACCTTATGTTGATTGTATGTAATTAAAATCATTTCTATATCACATGTACGAAAATTCACATATTTCGGTAGTTCGGGAAATGGATGAAAAACTTAAAGATTACATTACATTCAGACCTACATTACACTGAATGATATAATGCATTTTAATTTCTGCAGTGCACGTGTTGTCTTTGCCTGTGAGCAGTAGGAAAAATATTTCATCCCCTGCATTTCATTACGTATATTTTCCAAGAAAAATAATTAAGTATGTTAACCAGGAATTAACGTGGGATTCTTTACAGGCTGAAATTGTCAATTTTTTGAAAGCAATAGTTTATTATGAATTAATTCGTCTCATCAAAACCCCTGCCTATCTTTATAACAGGTAAGCTAAAACTGCTATTCCACTTTTTTTAAATGAAAAAGAAATTCATTAGCGCGTTTTCAATTCCAACAATATCCTACCTATGACTAAAATATATACTATTACACACTTAAATATGTTTGTGGCAATAACTATTTCAAATTCGCAAGTAAAAAAATTGAGGCTTTTGAAAAAAAAAATTAAAAAATATATTCTGTTAGTAATAGAATATTTTTTTAAAAACTCTATTTTTCGCCATGTATTATGTACACTCTTATTTCTCTAGAGTAGGGGGAGCGATATCGAAATATTCATAAGAAAAGAGGGCGCCAGTTCAAAAACCTAACCTAACCTATGCCTTGCTTAAGGCATAGGTTTGGAACCTATGCCTTAAGCAATTTAAAGGCAACTGATAGGTAAGACAATTTATTCGGAGCTAATCAATATCCCTTTGGTGGATTATAAAATTTCTATTGAATATGCGTTCATATTTTTTTGATTTTTTTTGCTTATATGCTAATGCTAGTGTCCCATGTAGAAATTTTTCAAGGGGTGATCCAGGGTCGAAACTCCAGCATTCTCCTATCATACTCCAATACGCCGTTCAACATATTCTTTTGATTTTGTCGATTTTCGGGCAGAAAAGACAGAAAAAATTAATTATTGAATAAATAACTAGCATTAATTCATAAAATTAAGTATTAAGTACAAATACTTAACTAAATTTTGCATACTATATCCATAGGATTATATTCAATTGAAAAAAAATTAAGGGCTTTGAAGGGGGAGGGAGGGGTCTGGACCCGGTGGTATCTTCGTCCCCTTGTGTGCGCTACTGACTATGCGTATAAAAGTAATGAGATATTACTTTTTTTTATATAAGAATTCTGATGTAGACTCTAGTGTGTCTAATCTTATTTTTGTGTAAAAATACCACATGTATATTAAATTGCTATACCCGGCTGGGTGACGTAGTTGGTTTGTCGTTGGCTTTGTACGCCCAAGTTTGCGGGTTCGATCCGGCCCAAGTCGGTGGATTTTCTTAATGCAGAAAATAGACAGCGTTCACGTCGTATGATTTATACGGCATGTTAAAAATCCCTAGTGTATATCTGGCTTGAGTGCTTACGGGAAAATTGAATTCCTAGTCCCGATCTCATTGTCAGAGCTCAAGTGGACCCCCACCCCTCTGGGGAGGAAACTGGGCGTCAAAACTATAGTGAAGGGATTGGTATTCCATCAACATGGTGCCGCACTAAAAAGGATTCCAACTACCGGGGAATGTACTATGTGTGCAATGGTAAATACCAAACCACAGCTCCTTTGGGAAAAGAATATTAAAATGATATATATTTAAATAAGCAAAACTGTGAAAAGAAGTATAACAAGACAGCCAAGGTCAAAAATAAGTTTGTTACAGTAGCACATATTTATATAAATAATTGTCTTTATTAATTTTCTTCTGTTCGTAAACAAGATAAAAAAAAGTTCAATTATATTTGATTTATAGAAACTAGACATTTTCTGTTGCATGTGGTTCACTTTATCTTTATTACACAGCTGACTACATAGGACCGTTAAAAGAACTGGAGATTTTGTGCCCTATTTGCACATTTTGCACATAAATGTGTGTCTTAGGACTTAAACTTCAAAGGAGTATATAAAAAAAGAATAAAGGTTTTGTTTTTGCTGAGATATTCAATGCTACACAAAAATAGAAAGAGTTAAAAGCATTATATAGAAGAGATAAATTGCGACAATGGACATGTTCCACAATAACTTTCTCGAATAAGTTGTCAATTTTTAACTAGTGATTTTCACCCAAATATCTTTTTTTTTTAATTCTAAATTTTTTTTCTGATATGGGTTTTTTTTAATATAGTTAATATAAGAAATTAATTAACAGTTAAAACTAATTCTTTATTTTGAAAAGTTATATAGATTTACTTTTGCTTAGTTATATTTCCTGAAAAAAATCACCCTCTTCTTTATACATATCATCAATAATAAAATATTTATATAAATTTATTATTGAAAATTTATTTTTAAACATCTGGATTACTTAGGACAACGGAATACTGATCTAGTATTAAAGCTATAACTGAAATGTTATATTTACTACTTAATATATTGATTGAATTACTATCACATTTAAAAAAAGGTAACACGAAGACCTCTTCATTTTGATTTCGTATTTTAAACTCAACCAAATAACGAGGACGATACTGAGCTTGCACCTTGTTCACCATATATTTAAGCACGCCAACACAACACTTCTGACCCTCGAAAAATTTACACGAAATAAATGTATCATCCTTCTGGGAGGGGCACGTGGGGCACAGAGTCACCCCAGGCTCATGAAATCTTTAATTCTTGGCAAACTGTTTGTTTGTTACCAATGACCTTGTCAGTATCCTCCAATATGACAGTCTTTATGGGAATTAAAATGCATTTGTCACATATCTCCTCCTTTTTTGGAAGTGGCGAACGTTTTGTTCAATATTGATGTACTTGGGGTGACTGAGTTCCAAAATATTTTCTATGAACATACTACATTTTTCCTTTGTATAAGACATAGTAGTTTTGATCGCTGTGTTTCACGACTCATTATGGTGTATAAATGTAAATCAATCAAATATGAAAAAAAGAAAAGGGCATCTTCGATCTCTATCGATGAAATTGGAACTTCACAAAAGAAACTAATAAAGCAAGGAAGAACCTGATGAAACAATGAACATTAATCATTATAGTTGTGACGGATCTATACAGTCTTTCACTAACTACTTCTTTTTTCTTTACTTTAAAGCAATTTATTTATTTCAACCAATCTTCACTGAGAGCCAGGCGTGATTTATGTAAATAATAAATATTATATAAATTCGGTTTTCGGGAGTTGAAGTGAGCTAAGTAAGAGGAAGTGAGAAGTCAAGTGAATTAAAGATCGAGAAGCCGACACATTATTGTTGACAAGTGAAGCGAGCCTGATACGTGTTGATGTACGCGAAAAGAAGTGGATTTAAAATAATAGTGAAATTCATTATTACGGAGCGTGGGGTCTTCACCAATTCTTCCAGCCATATAAAGTGCCTGAAGTCGTCACGAAGGAACTGCAGCAGCAAAATATAAGGTCAGTGACTTTGATTAAGAAAATCAGATTATTATCGTGTGGCGTAGTTGTAATTGTGCGCGTTTAAGCTTTCCTAGATTCGGTTGATATTCTGTGTATTCCGCTAGTATTGATCTGACACTCTGATCGATTCCAAGTTCCTCGGATACTTCCAGCTGGGTACGCCCACATTCCAGTCGTCCGATAATTCTACCACGTAAAAATTCATCCAAATGATTCCTTTGTGCCATAACTATGCGGTTATTGCACTGAAAGGCTTTTAAAGCGCGTGTGAACAATTTTACTTATTTGCCACCATTCCTTATATACCCCTCTCTTACACTCTCGTCATTGTGACGTACTATCCGCGCCATCTGGTGGTTTCCTGTAATTTGCATATTCTTCTTCAAGATGTGTGTGATAATTCTACAGATGAAATTTTTATTTTAGAGTTCAAATTCTGTGTGATTCTGAATTATCCTTAATTTGTGGACATGAGTGTATATATATATTATTGAGAATATTTGTAAACTCCGTGCACAACAAAATATCACACGGGGGCTTAGAGTAGTAAGCGTGAATCACACATCACAAAGGAAAGAAGGAATTTTTATTCATGAAGGATTGCAACACAAACATCTATTCCTTCTCCGGGATTTGATCCCAGGCCCCACGGCATTGCAGTTAGAGTTACTAACCACTATACCAGATGTACGGTGCTATATATATATTTGTCGATAATCTAAGGACATAAAACTGCAATAACTTGAACAAAATATGACAGTTTTGTCTGCAAATATCATTCCTGTAATGTTAGCGAAAATTGTTTGATTTGTGTCCTTTACTAAAGTCACAAATATTTGAAACATTTTAGTTCAGTTTATTTGGATTTTTTCTCAAATTATCAAAGAGAAATTGAAAAGTCCTTAAAATTAGGTATAACTATCATTTCTCTTAGTTTTATTATTCACTAGAATAACGTTTTTGACGTGTACTTTAAAAAATGATTATAAAAAAAGAATTGGGGTGACTCCGCCGCCCCGCATCGTATCGAGTGCACGACATCTCCCGGGGTAAATGCTTATACGTAGATTTGAAAATGAGAAATCTTTGATATCTTCCCGAATGTTTGGTTTGGCTCTGAAAATATAATGCAAAATTCCACTTCAAGATACTAAAGTAATGCTTTTAGTGGTTACTGTCGGAACAATACAACCATTATTTGGCAAAGGTTCAAATGTACGAGGATACTGCGTGAACTTTCTTTTTTGTGGAAAGATGTTAGTTACTCTCGAAGAAGATGCTGATTCAAACCAATTAAGCGACAACTAAAAAGTTCTATTTGGGAAAAGAGTTGCACTTCCACTAATGGGAAAATAAAGTGTAGAGATCTTAGCGACGAAAAATTTCGTTCTATTTTAGAAAAGAAACTTTTATCATACAATGTGCTAAATAATGTCTTTGGATCTTTGAATGGGCTGGGCTGCTTAGTAATCTGATTTTCTGCTAGAGTGGGAGATACACCCCTTAATAATGTAAATTCTTGTTTGAAGTTTTATTATTTTTATTCTCTACTTTACCTGAAAACGTATGAAAGTAATGCGGTAAGCTGTATTAAGGGGAACAGTGATTTTGAATAAAGTGTATAAGACTATTATTACAAGAATAAATTATAAATATGGAATTTTTTCGCAAAAAATGAAGAAAAGACTGATTTTCAAAACATTCTCTTTTTGTGAAAAATGCCTCGGGAAAAAAATATATATATAAGGCTAAACTTCTTTACAATGGCTAAACTATGAATTTTTTAAATATATATGTGACCGATCTACACAGTTCCACTAATTCCGTGGGGATTCTTCTGGGGAAAAATATTTATTTCAACCAACTTACGCCGAGTAAGAAAGCGTGATTATGCTAATGAAGTATATTATATATTTTTAATGGGGCTGTGTATTAGTATTTTAAACCTTTGCCCATTCCCCAGGAACTGGTATCACTTTTTAGCGCTGCACCATATAGGCGATACCAATTACAGCAAGCAATTTTGACGCTCAGTTTTCTCCACAGATAGAGGCACCTGAGCTGTTGGCGATGCGAACCAGTACTAGGATTTAATTTTGCCGAGAGCATCTGAGCCAAACAGACACTCTAGGGATCTTTTATCATACGGCGTGGTCGCTGTCGATTTTCTGCATCATGAAAATCCACCGACTTGGGCCGGGGTCGAAACCGCAACCTTGGGTGCAGAAGGCCAGCGACAAACCAACCATGCCACCCAACCGGCTAAGTATATTATATAAATTAGTATATTATACAAATTCTGTATTCGTGAGTTGGCTAGTTAGTTGTTAGTTGAAGAGTGAAGTATCGTGGGATTATTAAGAGCATTTGGAGCTTATCCATGAAAAGGATTACTGAGAGTGGATCAATCGACAGTGATTAAATCCAGATAATGATCTCCTGCAAAGATTCAAGTGTAGGATCAACTTCATAAAAGTACAGGTATTGAGATCCTTGTAATATTAGAAGTTAGCTTATTAGTGTGCGACGTAGTTTATATTGAACGTGTTTAAGCTATCGTGGAATTAGTTGAGGGTCCGTATTATTGTCCCCGAGCTATTGAATCTCACCTCCGCGCTCTACTATATGATCAGTTATGTTATTTAGATTGTTAATGTGTCAGAATGATATTTTGGTGTCAATAAATTAATTAGAGTGGAACTTGTCTAGCGATTATTGTTTCTCCCACACACCTAGCCGGGTCTGCGGATAGACAAGGGGTTTCAGATGGAAGCAGGAACCGTCCGGCATTACATATTTTTCAGAAGTAGATTTATTCGTATTTTAATACATCAGACAACTTTGATTGACAAATCTTTTTAGGGGGCTAAAATAGGTTGAAGAAATCGATCACTTAGTTAAACTAAATGATCATAAATAAATACAGTTATCATATGCATAAAAAAAGCTGTTAATATAAATAGGAGAAAGGTGATTCACGTCTTCATTACGAGATTTCCGAATCTATTTGACCTACGATTTGATTTCTGGCTGACATGTTTCTTTTGTTGAGTAAAGAACCTCTAAGAACGGATTTCATGGGAAATTACTTCCATGAAGGCTTCAAGAGTTACAGGGACATTGTAGAACAAAACAAAATTCTGTTTTTGAACCAAAAAAACCTACAGATCTAAAATTGATCTACAGATTTAACAAACCTGTTTTTTTTAAAGAGTTTCTTGAAAAACGAATTTTACTGAGTTACATTGTGTTAAGGATTTAAAAAATTGCTGTTTTTGAACTATTAGATCTACAGAATTGAAGTTTGGTATGTTTCTTTTGTTGAGAAGAGATTCACAAAGAATGAAGTTTGAGGAAATTGAACCTAAACGGGAAATTGAACCCCTTTTACGGGGACGTAAAAGATAAATATACTTTTTTCTTAGAAATTCTGGACTCAGATATTTCATTAATTTAAAAACAGTTTATAGTCTTAAATCGTTATTAAATACCCAGCAAAAAGTGGGCGGGTAAAGGTTAGCAGAATATAGAATGCTTGGATATTTTTGAACATTTTTCTGGCTGAACCAAAGCAATTTTGTCGTTTTATAACCCTGTGGAAATAGATAGAATATCAATAACCCTGTAAAAATAGAAAAGGTTCTCAAACTTTTCCTGCACAGTCAGAGAATACCGTCTCATCCCAGACGTGAATAGCGAAAAAAAAAACTTTTGTCGTTGAATAAATTTCAATTTTCTAAAACTATTTACCGAAAAATTTTGAATAGATTCCTTGAAAATCCAGGAAGAGGAGCTCTCCTTCCCCTAATTTCCGGCACTTGTCTGATTTATTCCATTTTGGATGAAAAAAGAACTCCCACGCTGAGCTCTATTCGCCAACTCCATTAAGTCCCCATTTCCTGTCGCCAAGCGAGAGGTGGGCGACATAAATTTGGCGACAGGAAATGCGCATGGATTGTTTTCGTAAACAAGGAGATGAATATAATTAGACACTTTTATTCTCTTGGTCATTAAAGGCAGTCATTTCCCATTACAAAACCCATTTTGTGAGCAGTGATGAAGTGTTTTGTTTCTTTTGGTGTGGGCTTCAACTGTCGCATCTGTTTGTGTCCTTACATAATTAAGAGCAGTGCATTTTTTGACAGGATTTTGAAACTACACAACATCTTTTTTTTAATTTTTGGTTATCTATCTTCTTACTTAATTAAAGAAGTTGGATAAGGTAATGCATTTTTCCGGGAAATGACAGAGTGGCGTGGTTTTGAAAGAGCTGGTTGGGATAAAAAATTAAAATATAAATGAAAAGTAAAAATGATTCATTTTTTAAATTTTAGTATCCTTATGCAATTTTTATGAAAACAATCTTAGAATTTCCACTACACGTTGTGTTAAAATATTTTTTGAATATATATATACGAAAGAATGATTGTGTGTGTGTGTTTAATAGTGAATATATCATACTCAAATCTATAACTATCTATATACAGGGTGGTCCCAAATTCATGGTGCAAACTTAAACGGTAGATACAGGACATTGTAACAATGATTTATTGTTTAGGTATGTATGGCCACAAATGACGCGGTAAAGCGCAAAACAGGCAAAGTAAAAGAATAGAGAAATGGAGTTATGGTTTGATTTCGTTGCCAGTAAAATGTCTAGCCGCCGTTCAACATGATGCATCTCAGTAGGAGAAAGCAACATTCACTATTGTGCTGACGTTTACGATGGGAGACTTTATGTATGCCGAACATGCAGACATGCATTACATGTGCACCATGTAAATGGTAACGTCAGAGCTGCGCTACGAATGTATCACGCACAGTTTCCTGATCGACGAATGTCGGGTCACAAAAATTTTCAGCGGTTACATCGTCAACTTTGTGAAACACATTCGTTCCACGTCACCAGACATGATGGTGATAGACGAAGAGCTGTACGCAGTCCAAGCCTGGAAGAAAGCATCTTTAACGTTGTGGCTGTTAGACCCGAGTCAAATACAAGAGCTGTTGCTCATCATGTAAGTGTGAGTCATCAGACCGTTTGTACAGTGCTAAACGAAAATCACTTACATCTTTTCCATTTTCAGCGAGTACTAGCTTTGAGCCCGGCAGGCTATCTTCTCTCACTGCCAATAACATTTTATGATCTGAGCGGACGCTTTGAAACTCATCGTGGTTGGAGAGGACTCATTTTTTTCTTTTAGGATGTTTTCACAATTCTTTCATCCAATTTTACATTTTCTTTTTTCCTTTTTATCCCAGCGTCACCTAATTCTATGGATTTAAAATTAAAAGAGACTTATTGGTTAAAATACTAAAAGAAGAAACACAAAAAGTCGAATTCGGAAGAATTCGAAACATCAAACAATTTAGAAAAATGTCTAACATCTTTAAGTTTTGTCACTAGGTTGAATTAAATCCAATGTTAAATGATATTTATGCCTTTATAATAAAGGTTAGTAAGTATTTGTTTACTTGTATTATTTTTCTTTTATTTATTTGTATCTTGCAATATGCTTCTAGTATTTATTTTTACTTACATTAATGAAACAAATTAATTTTATGGCAATTGCACCTGTTCTAATATTTATTTGACTCTAAAATACAGTTTTTCACAAAATTCCTCAAATTCGTTCATACCCTCCATTATATTGTTACTTACTATTAATTTTTAAATATTTCTCTGAAAGTTTTTATTTGTATTATATTTCACTATGTTTAAAATGTATTCGCACTATAATATCTTAACAATTTAATACTAATAGTTAAATTTGATTGGCAAAAATGTATTTATTATCCTTGTAATTCGATAATCGAATTTGTTCTAAGATGGGGGGGGGGGGAATGTGTCTGCTCTAACCATTATGAATTTCAAAGTGTCCGCTCAGACCACGAAATGTTATATGTCCGCTCTAACCATGTCCGCTGTAGCCACGCCAATAATGATTTAGCCTTAGTTATTTATTGTAATTTTTAAAATTTCATTTTAAACCTCTGATTTACTGCGAGTATTCGTAAGCATTTTGTTATAAATACTCGTCGCTTAAATCCTATGCAAATATTTGTCAATGAAGAAAAAAATATTGTTTATCATTTGGCATTTAAAATAAATTATTCATCTACTTAAGAAAACAAAAAACTCTTGTCTCAAGAAAGTTATAATTACAAGTTTTGAAAATTTGAAACCTTCGTCGCCTGTCAAAATTGACAGATTTGAGACCTTGATAACAACTTATGTCGTTAATTTTAATGATTTAATTATACAGGTAGATTTAACGAGCTGTCTGAAAAAAACCGCGAATACACTGCCCACACTAACGAATGATTTAAATAGTTACAAATTCCAAGAGTGTTTGGAATCTTTTCTCTGTTGTCCACTACGCATTTCTTTTCGAATAGGTTTTAGTTTTTAATCCTTATAATTACTGGATAACACTTTGAGAAAATTAAATAAATAAAAGATTGAATAGAAATAAAACAAGAGAGAGAGAAAACAAAAAAAAAGATTCTTCTACATTTTGAAATAAAAACAGGTAGAACACTGCTCTCTCTCTCTCTCTCTCCTCTCTTTTCAGTTTTAGATTACTCGCTTTACCTTTTCCTTTTTTTCCATATGTTTTCCTTCTAAATGCTAGGTTTTGTTACATATTTTTGTAACGGGCTATCTATCTCGCGAGATTTCTTTCTCTCTTAAATCTAACCTTTCATATAATTTCTAGTCTTAACTGCCACCCATCAAAGAAGAAACGTTAAAGGCTAATTAGATTAATTATGTAACGTGAATTGCGAAATAAAAATAAATTATAGTTTAAAAAAAACTAAAAAACACGCTTTGTTACTCCAACTAAAAAGTTAAAAAAATAATCCTTAATATAAGAATAAAATGATTAAAGAGAACATTAATGTTGTTGTAAAAGCGTGGGATCCTTTGTACTACATTTTTACACTAAATCATCATTTCGGAATAGAACTAGTAAGAAATTATAACAATTGATATCGAGCACCCCATGCTTTTACCACAATGACATTCATTTTCTCGTTAATCATTTTATTCTTATATTAAAAATTATCTTTTTACTTTTTAGTTCGATTAATTATAAAGCGTATTTTTTAGTTTTCTTAAACTATAATTTATTTTTAATTTTTTAGTTCAATCTACAACAAAAGCGTGTGTTTTTTAGCTCTTTTCATACCATCATTTATTCATTGATGAATTCATCCTAAATACGCCATTTTCTTAGAAGGGTTATAACTTAGTAATCTTTTAGTCACCAAATCTGGAAATGGGAAATCGCTAATCCTGATCAGGACAATGGAACGAACTATTAAGTTACTGAATTGTCATTGGTTCTTGACAAGTGTGCGAAATTTCGAATTAATCTGATTTTTTAAGGTGAGTAAAAATCGAGTTCAAAGATTCCGTTACATACAGGTGAAGTTTATAAAAGCGTGTTAAAAAAGATTTCATGATTGAGGAAGGATTTTTTCGGTTAGTCAACAATTCATCAGTTTCTACATTCAATTGCTCACGCATTCTAGTGGTCAAATGTGTAGAATTATAAAATTATATCTAAAAATGATCTTTGTGCTATTAATATCGAAAAAAATACGTAATCTTTAATTTGTGTAGATAAGCACGAAAATTTTTCCACCACAATTATTAGACAGAGCAAGATTAATTTTATTTTGTGTTTTTTGCTACGTCACTGTATTCAAGTCGAGTTTTTTACTAAGAGGTATTTCCGGAACGAACTGCTCGAAGTTAGCTTCTTAAGCTTCAAAACTCGATGCGGTTCGTTCGTATTTGCAATCGCAAATATGAGAGTTACAATTCTCATACATCCAATTCTAATAACTCATTGTGGCCACGGTAGCCAAGTGGTGCATATCACCACCAAACTCAGATGCAACGCGTACCCTCACCAAAACCTTTACATACCCCTAGGGGTACGCATATCATACTTTGAAAAACCCTGACCAATGCCTACACAGATATGGCATGATAATGCAGTCCATGCAACTATTGCCAGTCGGCATTTAGTATGAAATTCCCAGTTTTTCGGATATGATCTTACTGAGGCTAAGTCGAGACACCTTGAGGCCCATGGCTTAAAACATTAATGCTAGGATCTGGTGAGTGGAACCCAATATCATAAACCAAATCATAATTCCGGGGGTGCAGAACTAGAAAGGCGTTGGCAACAGTTATCTCTTTCCATGCTGTCTCCTGACTATTATCCCATCGACTGGGAAAAGCTTGATTAACCTGTGAAGGGGAGGATTCGTTTTGGGTACCTTCCGTTCCAAAAGCACACACCCTACCCCTAGGCCAAAATGATCACTTCAGTCTAGAGGCTTATATAGAATCCAATGCCGCACACTCCCCTACCAGTGAGTCGGTAAGGCGAACGAACGATATCGTTGTTATGGCGAGCGTGTGAGCTGTTGCGTCACTAGTTGTGACGTCTTTGCTGGCTGCGTCATTCGTGCGAGATGGATTGAAGGTTGTGTCATGTGCGAGATGGCTTGTTGATTGCGTCATATGTGAGACTTTGTTCATTGCGTCATGTGCCTAATGGCTTTGGTTGCATTTGCGGTGAATAGATGGCGCCACGGGTGCTGCGCGAAAATTGCAGTTCGAAGTTCCCCAGGATCACCAATGAGGGAGGATTCGTTCTCGTTACCTTCCGTTCCGAAAGCACACACCCTACCCCTAGGCCAAAATGAACACTACAGTCCAGAGACAGTTAGTGTCTTATATAGAATCCCCCGTCACACCTGTATAGAGAATGTCATGCCATTTAGTTTTCCATATCCACCATATTATCCATCACTGAAGTAACAAACACCAGTGGTTTCTAGACAAATGTAATTGCAGCACTATATTACTCTCAGATATTCTTTACATTGTCATGTAAACGACGTTGAATAGAACGTGTAGACACCAATTGCTGTGAAACTGGCCATATTTGGTGCTAAATTATTCCAGTTGTGGCAAGGACCCACCTCACTGCCTAATGCACAGTATGCCTGCTATCATCTGTAGTGGTACAATAAGTATCGTCGGCCATTATCTATCCATAAGGCACCGCATCACCGTTGCTTAGTTATGTCCTTGACCACTGATTCCTGGTAAAGATAATTCGCATTGCTTAAAGAAAAAAACTGTCCCTTAACTGGAACAGGTGAACTCAGAAAACCTGTTCGCTTGATACGTGTATTCTTCTTCCAGACATATTGAATTGGCTCACACAAAACCACGCGTAAGCTATTCCTATACTTCAAAGGAGGGCATTCTCTCTGTTCTCTCCTTATATATTTCTTTTTGGTGGCACTACAGACGCCTATTATTGCTTTTGAAACAGGAATGATTATCATTTACATATTACATCGCTGTTGAAACACAGTGAAACTTACACGCCATTTGTTTGCTACCTTCATGATGTTGCTCCAGCGTGAATATACAAATGCTAAACTCACACAGTGGTGCAACAGCTCATGAGGGCCAAGGCCTTCTATGCCCGTCTCAGTTTTCTTGACCTTGAGCTCTGAGACAGTATAGCAGATGAGCAGATGTTCCAGTCAGGTGGTCCGTCTGACGCGAAAACTCCCAGTGTTTAGTTCCCAAGCAAGCTTGGTATTCATTTATTGACCAACTAAAGGGATGAACGGCTGAGTCGACCTTTCCGGGCCCGGATTTTGAAACTCGGACCGGAAGCGCGATACGCTCCCACTCATTCTCAGGGCTGTAGAATATACAAATAGCTCCATTCAATTTATTACGGTAAAAAATGGAATATATTTTATTTAATTCATTCTGTCACAACTACAAAATAAGATTTCTTTCTCCATTCAGAATATCCCAAATTGCCTGTTCTCTAATTTCCGTAATCTTCAGAAGAGAATACACGTATGCAGGCTTTTATTATTTCACTTAATTTCTTAATAATTTTTCAGCCTTACCTTTACATAATAAAATAGATTTTTAAAAGCATTTTAAACACCTTTGTCGTGCAAAAATGTGCCGATTTTATAGTTAATTGAATTTATTATGTATATTTACATAATAATGATACTATCAAAATCTTATTTTTAAGAAAGTTGCCTAAATTGAGTTTAATAATATTCTCCCTTTTTTCTGTATAGAATCGAATTCAATTATATTGTACTTTTTTTAAAAAAAAAATATTAAGTAACTTTAAAGAAACAAATTATGTCTCGAAATTATTCGAGTAAACGAATATTAAGTACATTAAGTTTTGTGCTTCCCGAAATGACTATTAAATTTATATGTAAGAAAGTTATCTTTAAAAACAGCTTACTTCCAAATTAATTTGGGCTCATTTTCCTCCTTATTTCATTTTTTATTACATTATGTATTTTAAAAATTCTGATGGCAGCATATGTTAAATATTTTTAGTTATTTTTCAACACATAAAAACTTTTTTTAAAGCAAGTCTATAGATTTTTCTTATATGTGTCAATAGTTTTATGTGAATATTCTTCTTTTCAAAATTCAGAAATGCTACTTGGCATTCGACACTGAATAAATTTTTTTCCTTCAGAATACCTGCAACATAAATTAAATCAAAACTTCCCGCGGGACTTTTAATAGATAATTTTAAATATTTATAATATTTTTTGCAAAAAAGGCAACCCTAAAATAAATATAATCACCCAGCAATTTTCTATGTATCAAATATGCAAAAAGTTAAATTTTCAAGGCCAATTATATAAATTTCAGTCATAGAGAGCGTTTTTTATAGCGCAACACAATATACAAGGTGTCCGGGCTTAAAGTATCCAAAAGTTGTAGTTTATTATTAAGAAACTATTCATCAGGATGTAAGAAGGCGTTCATCCGTGGATTGCAAAAACCCTCCGAGATTTTTTGGGTCTAGTCCGATAGGCCGCACATGGGCGCATTATTAGGCAGTCTCAAAAGATAAACTTGTTACACTGACTTCATTAGTAAAGATGTGGACGCTACAGCAAAAAATGCAGTGCGTATGGTTAACGGATCAGTCACGTGTTCAGCTACGTGTTCGAACAGAATGGAATGTCAATCCTCCTACATCAAAATCTATCCACCAATGGGAAAGAACTTTAAAGGAGACGGGAATTTTGATGTCTCAAAAAATTGGCTAGCATCCTTTAGTTTTCGTGATAGAGGACATTGATGATCACACACACACACACACACACACACACATGCGCTGTACACATCGCTGTACATGCGTAATTTATTTAAATTCCGTTAACAAAAGTGTTCACTGCACCTTTTGCTGTGGCGTCTACATCTTTACTAATGGAATCAGTGTAATAAGTTTATCGTCTGCGATTGCCGAACAATGCGCGCACCGATCGGACTTGACCCAAAAAATCTCGGAGGATTTTCCAATCCAAGAATGAACAGTTTATTACATTCTGACAGGTAGTTCCGGGAAAAAAGTCATAACTTTTGGATATTTTAAACCCGAACACCCTGTATAGTACAGAACAAGTAACAATTGCATATGTTATATCCTTTCTTGTTGGTCGACTCGTCGCTCTTTGGAAAAACAACCAATAATGCTGTCGAAGTCATTTTAGAAATTTTTATTATTTAACAGTCGTGATGCGTAAATCTGGGCCACTGTTCGAATCCTGCAAAAACAGCTGTGGTGCAATAATGATGGAAATAGCTATACAAAAAACTCATTGACAGAATAAAGGCTCTGAAAAAGTTAAGATGTACGAATGCGAATGCGAGGAAAGATCAGATAATTGTGCCTGAAGTCCAAACTGCCTCAAAGGTATAATTTCCTACTATCTGATTGTTTTACTGCCTCTTTTATATTACCCGTGACACTTTTCAGCATCACAAGACTCTTCGCCATAGCAACGTTTTACAAATAGCGGCATTTAGACGTCTGCCTTTAACCTTATAACATCGACAAAGCGTTGAGAATGGTGTAGATATCAATCATCAAGAACTGGTAGAAAAATGATATTTCTCATGGAAGACTATTATCGCCATTTTCGAAAAACATAATGCTAGGTCTCTGTACGGCTCGCA
>BMAO01004389.1:0-11795 GCA_019973975.1 Trichonephila clavata
GTATGTGCAAGACTTATTTATTCACAAATTAATCTGATTTGTCGAGTACGTTATTCATTTTAATTTTAGAATTAATTAGCTTTTTAATCATTACAGTCTAAATTTCATAACCTAACTCAATGGCGCAACAGCCCATGAGGGCCAAGGTCTACTGTGCCTATATCAATATACGTGACCTTGGGCCCTGAGGTGCATGAGCAGAGGTGGTCAGTCTGAAGCGAAACTCTCCTGTGTTAAGTTTCCGCGTAAGTTTGATGCTCATTTATCGACCAACTGAAGGGATGAAAGGCTGAGCCGATCTTGCCCAGCCTGAGGTTGAACCTCGAAATGTGGCGTGGAAGCGCAATGCATTACCACTCAGCCACTGGGCTTCAAATTTCGTAAATAAATGCTTTTTCCAACAATTTTGTTAATTTCTACATAGAAAATGAAGTGAAGTGAACTGGAAAATATAATTAAATCAAGTGATGCGGTAGGTTGTGAATAAAAAAATAAATAAAATAAACCTTTAGAAATATTTTTCTATACTCGAAGTTTGAAAGTTTTTTTCTTTCATCCCATTTACAGTTGATGAATTCTTATTCTTCAAGTAATGATAAGAATAATTGTGCTAAAATCATACTTCTTAATTTAAAAAAAAAAAAGGAAGTAAAAACACATGTAGAGAAATAAGGCATGATTATTTTTTTTTCCTTCTCTTCTTTTTTAAATTTTAATAAGCAGGAGAATCGAATCTTACTTTTAATCCCTATTTCCATTGCCATAGATTAAAAGAAAAATCATATTAATTTTATTTTTTCTTGATAAATGAACTTTCCCAATTTTTGCATATTATTTATAATTATTACTTGGTGTATTATTTAGATAACCAAATTGCGAGTTCTGGAGCAACTCGATAAGGTGCAATATCTTCCTGCAAATATGCCGTTAAAATTGACTTTGTAAAAAGGATGCGGATGTTAATAATTTTTTCTCATTCCATAGAGACCGAATTCACCCAATAAAGGTTTAGACCTGTGGTTCTTAAACTGCGATCCGCGGACCCCCGGGGGTTCCCAGCGCCTTTTTAGGGGATCCGCAAAGGTCTCTCAAGATTCCTTCTTTTACTGACTCTGAAATACAGCGTAATAAAATTGAAAGATGTACCATCCAATACTAGACCCCTAAATCGTCCCGAATGAAAAAACTCTAACATAACATGTATTCCAATCAAAAATATTAATTTTTTTTTATATTGTTCGCAATTACACATAGCCATTACTACAACGTAATTTTTTAAAAAATTTGCTGTTTTCTTAAAGGAAAAAAAGAAGTGTTAGAATATCTGCAAAGTAACAGAGACAGTTTTAAGAATTATTGAGGAACCCCTTAAATCATTCAACCATGAGTTGGGAGTGAGGGAGAGATGTTCAAAATCTTTGGGGTCCGCGATGTCAGGTTGATACTAAAAGGGGAAGGGGGGGGGGCGAAGTTCTCGAATGTTTATGAACCGCTCATTGGAACATTGCACTCGTAAGCTTCAGGTTTTTTGGTAAAGAAGGGGGTGCGCAGAATAGGCTGATATACCTAAAAATTCCAAAAAACGTAAAGTATAGGTGAGTGTAATACGCCGGATTTGATGGTATTTTATTCTGTAAGCTGAAGGATTTGAATATACTTCTTGAGTGAGTGAATATCAACGTAGCACTGTTCAGCCACACACGAGAGCTTTTGGTGACGGACCTCGTAATTTGAACCATGGTCAAATGACGAGGACGACACCTGAGCTGGCACCACTCTCTCCTAACAACCACACCACACCAGCGGCAGGGCGTTTAAGCTCTCGGCAGATTTAACGTGCTTCGTTCCCCTACACGGCGGGTCTTCAATGGTACTGGGCTCAAACTCATGACACGCAAGCCACAAATCCGTTACCTTGACCACTAGGCTACCGTGTCCATTATAACTTCTTGAGACCTGGTATCGATCAAAATTGATGTTTAATTTTTTTTGTACCACTGCGATTAATTTTATTGCAGGGCAGACAAAAACTGAAGAGACATATCATAAAGGATAAAATAAAATCACTTTTCAGCTTTCTTCCCCCCCCCCCCCTGAGAAACCTCTCTTTGGCATCCATACACATGCTTTCTTTTTTTTCTTTTCTTGTCTTTAATTCTTTTTCTTCTCTTTTCTTATTTACTTACGGTACGGCGAAGTGGGAAGTTATTTATTATTCCGAAACAAGAGAGAGATAGAGAAGCAACAGGGTGATGACATTCTGAAGGGTTACCAAAGCCAAGTTCTCTCTCGCCAATAATGGCTCATCTTTCGAATATGATGCCAAATGTTTAATTTTCTTCGCGGATATGAAATCCAGGCGTATTAAAGTTGCAGGATTTTTATCGAAAAGATATTGGATTTTAAAAAAAAATTCATTTTCTGACTCATCTTTCGAAATTATAAATTTACATACATGGCAGTTACAATTATTTAATGTATTTTAAATAAAATTACGTTATTGATTTCCGTCAACTTAGCAAAATATAGAATAATATAATTCCAATGTCAAGTAATACAATTTAGAAAAATGTAGGTTTTTTTTTTTAAAAAAATGGTAATATTCTCAATGTTTCTACAATTATTAAATTTTGTATTTCTTACAAAACTGATGTTCAATGGGCTAAATTCATGAAGGTCACATGATAAATACAATCACTTGTTCTCCATTGAATTCAAGACTGACATTAGACTTATACTTATTCTACTTGTAAAATTTATTTATATATATATATATGTGTGTGTGTGAGACGGCGTCTAGGGGAAGGTTCGATTTTTAATGTTAAAATAGCACGCAGAGTTAAAATAACCTAATTTATTAATAACACAACTAAAACATTTACTATTTACAAGGGGTTTTAAATAATTCGAGATAGCACATACTAATTCCGAAAACACGTACTCTTTCTCAAAACAACGGAGAGACCGATTTCCTCTGACCTGCCTTCGTTCAAGCTTTGGTGCAACTCTCAGTTTTTCCTTTCTGCCCCTTTTAAATACATGACCTCATCCTATCGCGGAGCTTAAACTCACGTGGTTTTGATTAGTGGTGCCATCTCTTACAATAAAAATCAAAAGAAGTAAAAGAAAACTTGCACTCCTTTCCTACAAGTTCGGCCATCCTGGGGAATCACTGACCTCAGTGATTTTACATACCATACAATAAAAATATAGGCCTCTGCAAAATTAATATTAATCGGAGATAAAAATTCCAATATAGACATTCGAATTTGAAAATAAGGATGAACTCTCAAAATGAAATATTAATAGCAAAGAAAACAAAACACATTAATACACATTATGTCTTTTAAAAAGAATAGAAAACCCTTTTTATAAAAATACATCATCATGGTGAGTAAAATTTCATTAAATCAGCAGATGAATTTGTTATCTTAGGTCCCTCATGATCACCCACTTTCTCTAAATCATATCTATCTCTAGGTTTTACTTTAACTATTCTATATGGTCCCTTCTCATGTACTAACTTTATTATCCCAGTTTGCATATATCTTGGTACAACTATCAATTCACGACCTTCAACATATTTGTAAAGTATTTCGTTTTTATCGAAAAAGTCTGAATTGCTGTTTGCTTCAATCAGTGACCTTAGACTCTGAGTGTATTCATCCTCTTGTTGTGCCCTTTTTAATCTTGCGGTTAGAGTATCGTTAGTAATTATTGCGACTGGATATCTGCCAAGGGCATCCACATGTTGCATTCTCTGGCCGGAACGATGCACAATTTCATAATCAAACTCTTCCAGCAATAATGCCCATCGCGCTATGCGAGTAACCAAATCCTTTTTGTCCATAGTCTTTTGAAACGCTGAACAATCCGTTATGACTTTGAAATGATTTCCCATAAGGTAGGTACGAAATTTCTTTAAAGCGTTGACAACAGCAAGAACTTCAAGTTCATAGCTGCTATACTTCTCCTCTGCCGGAGTAGTTTTCTTAGACATGTATTGAACAGGATGCAATTTTCCATCTTCTGCCTCTTGGAGTAAGACGGCTCCGTAGCCTTGTTGACTTGCGTCCGTGTGCAATTCGGTTGTTTTTCCCTGCTGGAAAATACTTAATACTGGACTTTCAGTCAATAATTGCTTGAGCTTTTCAAATGCTTCTATTTGAGGTCGTTCAAAGATAAATCGATTGTCGTTTCTAATTAGATCACTCAAAGGTTTCGCTATTTTAGAGTATGACGGAATAAATTTTCGAAAATAGCCAGTGAGTCCTAAAAAGCTTTGGACTTGTTTGACAGTCGTTGGTACAGGAAACCTCTTGACAGCTATCGTTTTTGCAACTGAAGGGCGCACCGTTCCATTTTCGACAACGTGACCCAAAAATTCCACCTTTCGTTTTAAAAAAACTGACATTTTTCAAACTTGATCTCCAACCCATATCTGGATGCGACCTCAAACACCTTCTTTAGTTTTTCCAAACCTTCTTTCTCATCTTTAGCTGGAACGATCAAATCGTCCAAATAAATTATTACGATGCCTTTTCGCATGAGTTCCCTAAAAATGCTGTACACATATCTTTGGAATACGCTTGGGCTTGTACTGAGACCAAAAGGTACCTTATTAAATTCGAACTGCCCGTCTGGTACAACAAAGGAGGTGAAATGCTTGCAATCCTCGTTTACGTCGACATGAAAAAACCCATTTTTCAAGTCTAACGTGGAATACATTTTGGCGTCTTGCAGCCTATCCAATACGTCCTCTATCAGTAGCAAGGGGAAGTGATCCTTGACTAGTTTTCGGTTCAGTTTCCTATAGTCAATGCATAGTCTGTCGGTACCATCTTTCTTCTTGACTAACACGATTGGACTTGCATATTCAGAAGAGCTTGGTCTCACGATTCCCTTATCCAACCATTCGTCGATCTGCTTGTTGACGGTCTGATTCTCCAGAAACGACAAACGGCGTGTTGTTTGGTAAACTGGTACATCATCCTTCAGGATAATTCTCATGAATACATTTGTCGTTTCGGTCTTCTTAGATGTATAGCTGTTGATTAGTTCAGAGAGTTCCTTTCTTATTCGAGGATTGATAACATGTTTAACTTTGATTTCGTTTTCAGTTCTTGCTTCATAAACCTTTGTATTCACAAACCACACCTTCTCTTCGTGTTTACGGAAATAAACACCTTTTTTTATCAAAGCCAACAAAAGCTTGTTCCAAAATGTCCGATCCTATCACTGCCTGGAACTCCAAATGCAGCGCAGGCACAACATGCCATATTACGGAATATTTCTCTCCATCCAATTCGATTTCTCGTTGGAACGATCCTTTTGTTTTGACTTCGTACTTTCCCAATCCAGATAACACGCGAATGTCCTTCGAGAGCTTCGATTGCTCGATGATTCCTTTGCTTACATCTTCACGAATGAGCGAAACTGAGCTTCCAGTGTCGATTAGAGCCTCAAAAGTCTTGTTTCCGATGGTTATTTTCCTGGTCTTAATTCTGTCTTGCTGAATTCGAGAAGAGATCTGGACCGGTGAGCTTGAAGATTTATTGATTTTCGTACCCTTGTTTGCGCTTTGTACAATCTACGGCATAGTGACCTGGTCCCCTGCAGTAGCTACATGTTACCTGTTTAACTCTTTTATCGTAAGTTCTCGTCGATTGAAAGCATTTTCTATCATTCCAATTATTTCCAAGGTGAAAACGTTCTTGCCTTTGAGAACAATTATCGTTATTGTTCGATCTCTTGGCAAATGAGTTTAACTGCGTTGGCCCTATATTTCTTCGGACGTCTTTATAATCTTCAAATTTTTTCGCTAGCTCAATAGATGAGTTAATAGTAGACCATTCGTCCAAAAAGTGTTCCTGAAAATCATACGGCGCCCTCTTCTTCATTTGATCGGCTATGATTAATTCTCGTAATTGGTTGTAGGTGTTAACTTTTAAGCCCAAAGTCCATCCATCAAAATACGACTGTAATTCGTGTTGAAAATCTTGCCATGTTCGTTCATCGGACTTTTGGTGAAACAAAAATAACTGACGAAATTTTTCCGGAGATAATTTAAATCTTTGTAAGAGTAAATCCTTTACATGATCGTAATTATTACACTTATCAGTTGGTTCTCTTGCGGTCAGATGGGCAATTTCGACGGGTATTAAACCTATAAGTTTTTGAACCCAATCTTTTTTCGGTAAGGAAAGTTAGTTCTGCATGACGCTCAAATAAGGTAAGATTCAAACCAATATCTTCCTTCATATTAAATATATATATATATACTAGCTGTTACCCGCCCGCTTCGCTGGGTATTTCATGATGTTTTATAAATTTTTACTGCTTATATATATGTATAAATTATTGATATCTAAGTCCTAGCATTAAGAATTCGATTGAATTGAAAAATATACTTATACCTGTAACTGTCACCTGTTGATAAAAAAAAAGGGCAGAACTCATCTAATTTGTATTTTCTAGAAATCTCTAAAATTGAAGCATAGAAGGATGTTTGCTCTTTCGTAACTCAAAAACCAAGTGGATTCCCGTAAAACCAATTTTCGGTGGATCTCTACTCCGTAAATTGAACATGCAAGCCAAATTTCAAGTCTAAATCTAACAGAAAAAAGCAAAAGTTTTACTATAAATATCCCCGTAATCCCGTTAAGAGCCGTTTTCCAAAATTACCGCTCTTAGCGGATTTCAATTGTACAAAAGAAAAATGCAAACCAAATTTCATTATTATAGTCCTTGTAGCTCGAAAAAAGTAATTTTTTTGTTAATACATCCCAGTAACCCCCTGCAACCCCCAGAAATTGATTTGCTTAAAATTTATTCTTAGTGGATCCCTATTCAACAAAAGAAACATGCTTAACAAATTTCAAGTATATGGGTCTAACAATTAAAAACAGGAATTTTTTTCTGTAACTCCTCTTGACCCCTCGCAAACATCTTTAGGGGTCAATTTTCATTTTACTCTTTGTTAGAGGAACTCTATTTCATGAAAGCAACATGCTTACCAATTTTCAAGCAGGATGATCAAGTAGTTTAAAAATAAAAATATTTATCGATTACGCCTCTTAATCTCCCGAAATTAAACTTGGTAGTTCATATTCGCGAAACCCATTTTGTAGCGGTTCTCTACTTTACGAAAGGAATCTGCTTATCAAATTTCAAGACTGTACGTCGAACAGTTTAAAAATGGGGATAATTGTCTATAACGCCACTTGAGCCCCCGCAACGTAACTTCTGGGTCTGTTTTCACAAAACCCATTTTGTAGGGGAATTGCACTCTCTGAAAGGAATCTGCTTAGCAAAATTTGAAGACTTTGCGTCCAATTAATTAAAAATGCAAAAAAATTATCAATAACGCCCCTTGAACCCCCGCAACACCACCTAGGGGTCGATTTTCACAAAACACATTTTGCAGTGTATTTCTATCCTATGAGAGGAATCTGCTAACCAAATTTCAAGACTGTGAGTCTAATAGTTTAAAAAAAGAAATAATTATTTATATCTGCCCTTAACTCCCCCGCAACACCCCTTGGGGTCAATTTTCTCCAAACCCGTTTTGTAGCGGATATTTACTCCATGAAAGAAACATTTCTACCAATTTTCAAGCAGATAGGTCAAATAGTTTAAAAACGAAAATATTTATCGCTTACGCCACTTATTCCCCTGCAACGCCACTTAGACGTCTGTTTTCACAAAACCTTCTTATAGCTGATCTCTACTCTATGAAAGAAATCTCTTTATCAAATATAAAGACTGTGCGTCTAATAGTTTAAAAATGGAAATAATTATCTATAACGCCCCTTAAGTCCCCTCAACGCCACTTGGGGGCAATTTTCACGAAGCCCATTTTTAGCGTATCTCTACCCTATGAGAGGAATCTGCTTACTAAGTTTCAAGACTGTACGTCTAATAACTTAAAAATAGGAATTTATAACGCCCCTTAAACCCCCCGCCCCCGCAACACTCCTTGGGGGTCAATTTTCCCAAAACCTATTTTGTAGCGGATATTTACTCCAGGAAAGAAACTTACCTACCAATTTTCAAGCAGGTAGGTGAAGTAGTTTAAAAACGGATATATTTATCTATTACGCCCCTTAATCCCCCGCAACGCCACTTAGAAGTCTGTTTTCACAAAACCCGTTTTGTAACTGATCATTATTCTACGAAAGGAATCTATATATCAAATTTAAAGATAGTGCGTCAAATAGTTTAAAAATGGAAATAATTATCTATAACGCCCTTAAAGCCCTGCAACGCCCCTTGGGGGTCGATTTTCAGCAAACTCATTTTGTAGTGGATCTCTACTCTCTGAAAGGAATCCGCTTACCCAATTTCAAGATTGTACATCAAGTAGTTTAAACATGGAAACAATTATTATTAAAGCACTTAACCCCCCGTAACGCCCCTTGCGTTTCGAATTTCGGAAAATCCTTTCTTAGCTGATGTCTACTCTGTCAAAGGAAAATGTCTACCAAATTTCAAGTCTGTAGGTTGAATAGTTCCAGAGATTTCGTGATTAGTCAGTCAGTCAGTCAGTGAGTTGAGTCGCTTTTCTCCTTTATATATATAGATATATATATATCTATAAATTAGATTTGATAGTTGGATAAATATGTTCTAATATTAAGATTCTACATATTATTAACGCATGCTTTTCAAGCAAATGCATTTTTTTTTACCTATGCGCATTATTATTGCTTACAAATATGTACTTTTTAGCGCGTTTTTCACGTAGTGGAACAAAAGCGCTATTAGGACGCAAATTTCGTCTTCGTTCCATATTTTGTCGTACCTTTTTCTCAGCCAATAAGCAACCAATTGACCTCGGGTTTTCGGCATTTGGTCGCATTTGTGCCCTAGATGAGCCGAATCATATTTCAATTTTCCCATAGTTTTCCAGAATTTTCCTACAAATTTTCCTGAATTTCGCTAGTTTATAACAAAATTTTCTCAAATTTTACCAAGTAAATTTATTCTTTGCAAAAAGTTTTTTAAAAAAAATCTACCTGCATTTTGGAGGAAATCTTCACAACAAGATATCAATCATTGGCATGACCAAGTAATTTTAGCGCGTTTTTCACATGTTGTAGTATAAAGTTTGATTATAATTGATTAAATTGGAGATAAAAAGTTTTACTTTAAGAAAACGATCACAAATACTTCCAGTATACGTTTATTTAAAAATGCAAGGAAAAATAATTAAGACTAATTTACAGTGAAAAACGCTTAACACGAAACTGGGGGGGGGGGGACTGAAATATATTTTCGTGTTAAAAAAATTTCGTGTCATAGGATATTGTAAAAATATTTTTTAAAAATTAACAAAACTACGCACGTTTATTAGAGTACATTTCATTTACATAGATATATGTATATGCATGTATTTAAAAAAAAAAATGTTCAAACGTTTACCGAATTTTCTCTGTTGTTTTAAAATTATTGTTGATAAAATAGAGTTAGAGCAATATACCAAAATCATTACACATTTCCGTTTTCGGCTTCTGTTTTTGATCAACAGCTTTAAGAAGATCTATCTCCGCGTTTTAAGCAAAAAAGAAGTTTGCTTCCCCCCTGAGCTTTTTGCTATTGTATTTGCAAAAAAATTCTTCCAAAATAGAAAAATTAATATAAATCAACTCCCTGATTTATATTAACTCGTCACCGAATTTCAAAGTCAACTGTTGAGAGATGAGATATTTTTGTTTGACGTTTGTAAGGATGGAGAGTGAAAGTAACTAGAAAACAAAACTGGCTTTTGTCATAGGCTATTTCGAAGGTATTTCAAAGGTAAGTTAGCCTCCTTTCTACGAAACATGTGAAATGACCTCTTAAATTTCACTCCCCTTTTAAATCAAGCAAGCGCAGCTGATGTTTTACGTATTTTGTTCATTCTCAGAAGAGAAATCTTTTCGTCTTAAGCGATTTTCGTTTCGTGAAAAGAGAAAAAATGCATGAAAATACACAGTAGCTTGTCTGGGCCACTGTATTATTTCATGTAAAACGATATTTCGACTTAAGCGTTTTCGCGTTAAACGTATTCTAATGTACTTTAAAAATTACGAACATGGCATTTAATTGCTCACACACAAGGGTTTTTCCTTTTAATATGATGAATGATTTCCTTTCTACCAAACTTAGTTAAAATATTGTACAGGCAAAGTTTTTTTAAATAAGATAATTTAGTTAAGTATCTCTAAAAAATATGTTTGAAAACTCCTATCGTTTTAAAAATTTAAATTCTTTTTCAAAAATTTAATTTAAGCTCTATTTTTAAAATTACTAAAATAAGAAGTTTGACAATATAATTAGCACGCGTGTTAATAAAATTTTTAACGAAGGTTTCAATTAAAATTTGAAATACATTTAACAGTAGGTATTTATAAAAGATATTTTTTCAAAAGGTACACTGTGGATTGAATTCTAAAAAAAAAAATTAATAAGTGCTCTTTTTATATCTTAAACTGAACTGAGTGGGGTAAGAGCCCATGAGGGCCAAGGCCCCTACTGTGCCTATCTCAATTTATGGGATCTTAGACGCTGGGGTGCATGTGCAGATGTTTTGCTCAAGTGGTTAATCTGAAGTAAAACCCTCAGTGTTCAGTTCCCAAGCAAGATTGGTACTCATTTATCTACACACTGAAGGAATGAAAGGCTGAGTCGACCTTTCCCAGTCCGGGATTTGAACCCGGACATGTGGGGTGGAAGCGCGATACACTACCGCTCAGACACTGGGCTTATGTTTATATCTTATTTCAATTAAAAAATGATAATAATGGGGGGGGGGAATAAAAAAAACGATTTTTATTGAAGAGTCAAAGGAAAAGGAATTTGAGTGCATCAATACTAAAGTTGGGAATTTTGAGCATCTCCTTTTATTTATTTCTGAAAATAAAGCGTTATTAGTGCAACGGAACCTCTTCCTCTGTGTAGTTAAAACTTTGCAGCAGTGAAATAATGATGATAATAATAATAATAGAAACTTTATAAAATAGCGGTATTTTTTCTAGGATAGTCAATGGTTTTTGATTTTAATATTACAAATTTAAAAGATTTTGTCATCTCCAACTTTTGAATCCCTCAAATAAAAGACTGGTTTCGATTCTTGAGAACCAGAATCTTGGATACTCCTTAAATTACACTTGGTGCGCTTAATAAAGATCATAAGTTGTACTTTGTAACTAAACATATTTCGTGAACAAGTCTTTGGATCGGTCATAAAAAAATACGAAATGCATGAGAAGGATAAGTTAACAATTCGAATTACAACCATAAACGTACTATCAATTTATAATTCTACTCAGAAAAACTAAACATATTTCTTTTTATCAAAACTTAATTCTGTGAATTTTACAATTACATTTTTTTAAAAGAATGGTACAATGAAATTAAAAATATTCATTTATACAATCGAATTGAAAATATAACTTTTAAATTAGCAACCGAAGGTTGTAAATTGAATTATATCAGCAGAATTTTTTTTTTTTGTTTCTTCTTGAGACACACGTATAAATTTTTTTCACTAAAAACATTCAACAGATATCCAGAAATAAGTAAGAAAATGCTTGTTGTGCAATGGTGGCGCATGGATATTTATTACGCCAGTAAAAAGTACAATGGATGCATTGTGCAGGATTCATTCTTTAGGAGTGATGATTATCAATGAGAAATGTGTGCTGCGTATATACAGAAAGAATCTCTGTGTAATGCAGTAAGATTATTCATGGTTGCTTGGTTTGTCGCTTCAGCTCCCTTTATATCCAGTATTCATTGATAATATTTTTGAG